>JAVJGG010000007.1:6965315-6975591 GCA_035590195.1 Aviceda cuculoides | reverse complement strand
CGGGCTGCAGGTGGAGAGCGGCTCCCCCGGGGACCTCCCTGGTCTGGGGGGGGACAGCCTGCCTCACCATGGTCTTCATCACGGGCTACAGGGGAATCTGCTCCGGCGCCTGGAGCATCTCCTCCTCCTTCTGCACTCACCTGCGGGGCTGCTTCTCTTATATATTCGTACTCCTCTCTCCGGCTGCCGTTTCTGTGCCCCCAGCAACTTATTTTTCCTTCTTAAATATGTTCTCCCAGAGGCACTACCACCATCGCTGATGGGCTCGGCCTTGGCCGGCAGCAGGTCCGTCTTGGAGCCGGCTGGCCTTGGCTCTGTCGGACATGGGAAGCTTCCAGCAGCTTCTCACAGAAGCCACCCCTGTAGCCCCCCTGGCTACTGACACCTTGCCACACAAACCCAATACATAACCCGATTTTCCTTTGTATGTTTCTCTCAATCTTTTGCATCGACGGCTTCTGTATACATAATTTTAGTTTCATTCTAACTTAATTTTCCTGTGTACATCCATGTATTAAGGAATAGAGTGAACATCGCCATCGAGTTCTGTGAAGTCACACCTGTATGAATTCCTATTAAATTATTTTTTGCTAATACCCTTGAAGGTGACTCTTTAAGCTGTCCAAACCACTCTATTTCACAACAGCCTCGTACCTATGTTTTTAAAATAATATGTAAATTAATGAGGTGGGGGGGGGTCAGTTTTAGTCTGAGCAGTATGGATTTTGTTGACCTCACATCCTTATCACTAATACACATTTCTTTTCCAACACAGAAACAATACTAAACACCAGAGCAATGTTTGAACTCCTTTGCAGAGAGGAAGAATAATGGTGTCACCGCCATAAAATAGCTTCAGTCTTCTTGGACTTCTACCACGTAGATGGGAGATCAAGGATGCAAAAGTGAGACAAATTTCCATGCCAGCCTCATATCTTAGACTCTATGACTACTTATCAAAGCAAGGAGCAAGGACAAAAAACACTTCATCAGTAACAGTTCATTAGTATTTTCCAAACTCCGACGTTCAGCCCAACAAATGAAGTCTTTTCTATACTTGATGACGTGCTCTTGGCAGCTTAACTGATGCAGTAAATGAGACAAAAGTGACTAACCCATCACAGAGAGCACCGGAGACGGTCAGAATCGGCATGCAGAGTTCCAACTTGCAAAGCCACAAGCGTGGCACGAGTTACCAGGTTTCCATGCCAAAATTGTTACAAATGGCTCCAGCTCTACCCAAATTGTGTCCCGTCCTCCCCTCCTCAGTGCCTCCAGCAGCACCCAGAAACAGGTACTTAAGAAGAAAATGCAAGGAACAAGTAAAACATAAGTGCCGAGTAACTCGCCTCCTGAGCACTTTCCTTTTAGTCCTAATAGTTTGAGTTTGGGTTTAGTTTAGTAGATTTATTTTGGATTTGAAAATATTCCAGACATTTCTTACCCTTACGTTAACTCTAAATACATTTATCTGTGGCCGGTTCCCATTAAATATAATACCTTATAGTCCTTCTGTATACACTTTTGAGTTTTTATTAACTTTGATTATTTTGTGGTGTATTTATCAACTGCTAAACTTAGCACCTGAACACTCAGAAGAAAAAAAATAAAAATCACTGCCTGCCTCACTAAATCCTGCTATGCTATTTAAGATGACAAAGAATACAAAGTTACTCTTTCTATAATTCTGGGAGCCACATCAAGAGCACTGTATCTCACTGACCTTCCTTGCCTTGCTTTCTCATGCAGCCAGACCCGGTATCAACAGTGTGAAGCCAGTCATTCTACAACACTAAAGACAAAACACAAGTTCAAATACCAAGATTCAAAATCTTGCACAGGCACCTCCCTACTCTAGTAACAAACCTATTTTCCTGTACTTAAAGAACTGCATAAATGTTTGCAAATGAGACTACAACTTCTAACTGAAATCTCAAAAGGGAAGGAAAATCTTTTGGAGAAAGAAACCTAATTACAGAGTAGCAAGTTTGCCATTCATTAGTCTTAAGGAAATAGTAGTCCAATATTGAGAAACAGTTAGAATTCAAAACTACATATTTTCAAACAACACATCTTAATATGTCAATTGCTCGTCCTCTCTAAAAATTATAAATATAAGGCAGTATATTATTAAACAAACAGTACATACAAGTGGAAGAAAATGAGCATGTCAATGATTCATAAGAATAAATAGGTACATAAAAGGATCACTGAGCCCCTGATGTGACACGAGGCTACGATCAGTCTGTTGCTTCTTAGGATGGGATGCTGCCAGAAATGCAGCATTTCCTGGACAGGACAGCAAACTACATTCTCATCTGGACCTATACAATAACTGGCAATACACACCATCCATAATACTGAAAACGCTCCCATTTGTATGCTTAAAAAGGGGGGGGTTTTAAAGAATTTGTGGTCTTTCTCCAGATAAGACACTAATATAATCACAGAACCTTGCAGCTGGAAAAGGAATTCTGGAGGTCTCGAGGCCAACCCCCTACTCAGTGCAGGCCCATTACAGCAGGTTCCTCAGTTGGCCTCGTCCAGTTGGCATTTCAAGTACCTCCAATGACACAGATCCTACAATTCATCCAGGAAACCAGGTGTTGGACCATCCTCAAGGTAAAAACCATGTTTTTATATCAATTCTGAAAGGTTTTGTCTTCCAACTCATCCCCGTTACCTCTTATCCTTCCTCTGCGCACTTACGAGCCGAGTTCGGCTTCATCTGCTTCGCCACTTCCCACTAACCGCTTGTAGATGGCGATGTATCTCCCCTCTCTCTCTGCGAGGCCACCTCTTGAGGGGCTGAACAAAAACCCAGTTCTCTCAGCACATCGTGGGGTCCAGCCTCCGGTCTGCCGCAGCAGCCTTCCGCTGGATCTGCTCCAGTACATCCACGTGTTGTACTGGGGAGCCCAGAACTAGGCAGAGCACCAGATGCGGCCTCAAGAACTGCCAGGGAGTAGCAACTTCTCCTCCTGGCTAGTCTTGCTAATACAGCCCAGCAGACAGTTGCTCCCATCCTACAACCAGGCACCTCAGGATAACACAGGATTTCACTTCCACCTCCTCACCTTGCCAGGCCCTTGCCGGGACCCAGCTCTTCAAAGAATCGCTGCCAGATCAGCATACCGACCTGATTTTATCCTGCCACCAGCAGACTACGTACCGCTACAGCCAGAAACCAAGCCCAACTGCTGCTGCTGTCATTCAATCCTGTCTAACGGGTAGATTGCAGTCTGAGAAATCGTATGGCAACACTAAAATCAAATAAAATGCAATAAGAAAATAGAATTTATACGAATTTTTTTACGCTTCTGAAGCGAGCGTGAGAGAACATATCATGCATTCCCCCAGCGAAATACATCCACTAAAAGGTAATTTGATGTGCGGTATCAGGACTGAAAATTAGGAAAATTGAGCTTTAAACAACATTTCTGAAACAACATCCCTGCCCTATCTACACAACAAACCTTGATAAACTCCTTCAACCCCATCTTTTGCTCAGGGGTCAGGGCAACAGGAAACAGGCTAAAAGAAATAAAACAAGACTACAGATTCTTCCCACCACAACAAAGGCAAGCGACTATTGGCTTGTTACCATTGTCTGCCTCCACCTTGTATGCCACCTGCTTCTCTTTCCTAGTGCTACGTAGTTTTCTCTAATGACAAAAAGATCCCATTTATTTTAAAAATCCCCTCCTATTATCCAAGACAAACGAGCACTAACTTTAACAGTTAAAACATGTATCATCCCAACTCTGCACCATAACAACCACCTGAGAGCCAAGAGGACAAGCAAGGCTTTGCCCTCTATCCCGATTCGAGCTTTGATACACAGCTGAATGAAGTATTTGGTTTGTTATCATCATTCGTTCTTTTTCGAGGTGCTACTTGCTTCGTTTTAGTACATGCAGAGTGTTGTCACTCAACAGGCCATCCATCACCAGAAACAATACACGAACTTGTCCTCCTAACACTAACTCTAATGCAAAAGAGACTGACAATGACCTAGTTTACTTCGCAGTTACAGAAAATCAGCTCTCAGAACTGTAACGAATACTATCACATGAACCACGTGGGTATCGAACGACTATACCTGACTACCCATCAATCTGCGCCAGTGTCTTAAATAAACCAGTAACTACATCGTCAGTCCATCCAGCCTTCTCCCTCACCCCAAAACTTATTGCTCACTAGCCCACAGGTCACATCAGCTTCAGTACAACAACGCAGCCTAGACAAGTCACAGTTTTATTTAATATTCATCTGCCCAATTCCTTATGATACTTCAGGAGACAAACCTGTATTACTGGACTATTCTAAGTGCAAAAAGACCACCCTTGAAACAAAACTTCCCAATAAACATACACTTGTGCTGAACAATCATTCTTTATGGCCAGACGGTCAATGCTTTATTTGGAAAATAAACGTAATTCCAGCCACAACATTTTACAGTAAATAAGTACATCTCTCTAAGACGGCACTACTTAATTACCCATGCGACATTTCTGGGACAGCTCTTCAGACAGTTTAAATGACATCACTTCTTAAAACCATATTTGGTAGTCAAGGCAGACACAATATCCCTGTAAGGAGTCTCCGAGTCAGATTTGGTCCTTGGTATACAACACAGCCGACGGAAGGTCGGAGAGCGCAGCAACAGGTTGTGCGCGAGTCCCATGAAGCTCGAGGACAGCCAGTACAACGCCATGGACTGCAACGAGACAAACACCCAGTTCAGCATCCTGAGATACAATGCGAACGCTACAATTTTAGGCAGCTCTTCACGAACCACAACCACTGGTTACTCCCAGGTATCGAGAAAAATGACTCACCTAAAACCACTCCTCTCAATAACAATAATGGCTTCCACTTCAATGTGTTTTTCACTCTTTCTCAACTCTTCTGGGAAAAAAAGTCATCTACACTGAAGTTTGACAAAGGTTCATAAATTAACTCATATTAAACTTACTTGAACTTCTGCATTTCAAACACTGAGTTGATAAGCCAAAGAACTAGATACTTTGTTTTTGCTAACCACTGCAAAAATATTCAGAAGTAGAACACCTGGTAAAAATGAGAAGCATTTTAAGAAGATTGTGGAAAACTTCCTCATGGAAGAACTACACTGTTTTCTTCTCACAGTAAGCAAACGCTTAGCAAACATTTGTCTGTACGTCTTTATATCAAGTCTTCCTCTCATTTTTGAGATGATGAAAAGGATGGTAACCCGTTCTGAACGTCCTTCCAAGCCCTATATTGCAAAAATTATGTTTAGAAACAGTCAAGTTTTCAGATCCTTCACTCCTGGACAAAAATATTCTAAATGTGTTAAGAATTTAAATGTATACAGAGACAAAACATCTTATTTGTTTTAGGGCATGCTGTATTAGAGAGCATGGCCTATTAAATACACCAGGCGTTTGGGCTGCTCTTTAGGAACACACCAGAGTCACAGGTTAATGGACGCATCATTAAGACTCTGTACTTACAGAGGGGACTGTTGCAGCAACAGGGATCATCACCACCGACACCACTCGAAAGAAATTCGTAGCCAGCTTCTGGAACCTGGAAACTTGCATTTTCTGCGAAGCAAAGATCTGAAAGGGGAGAAACCTGCAGTTATAAACAAGCTCTCTTTGAAAGGACTAAAATGAGAAAAAAGGCAACAGTGGGGTTTCCTGTAACCCAGCCCTCTTGATCACCTATTACTTCCATTTTGCATTTTCCATTTCAGTTAACATACTGCTACAATCTTTCATTCAACTTGTTGGGCGTTTTACATGTTCAGTCCTTCACAGAAAATACTGGACCAACCTAGCAAAGTATCTAACAATCATTTCCAGGTAACATAACTTTACATAGTCACTTTTGCACACCAAGAGTTCCAACGCCTCGGCCTGAAGCACAGCCCGCTGAGAAAATGCTGCCAAGAGGAAACTGACCAAACGCAGTGGACAGACAACTGAACGAAAGCAGAATCAGGTCTACAGTCACATACTGACTTTTTTTTTTTCTCTCTAAGACAGTGTCAGTCCACATGACATAGAAGAAAATGGAGTAAGAATGACATCCAGAGGGTTAGAGTTTGGAGAAAACACATAACAGAAAAATCAAGAAGAAAAATATTCCATTAAATTACCCCCCAAAATGGGAAACGAAGACTTTTTTTCTGTTCCTGTTGATTCATCTCCCCAGCAATCTTAAAAAGTTCTGGATTTTTTAAATTTATTAAGAACACGTAATATTGTTAGTTTTGACAACAAAACAGTAACAAATAATTGTGGGTGGAGTGTAGAACGAACCAAGAAAATCCATATATGTGCTTTTGGACGCTTAGCACCCAGGAAGCTCATCAGAACATCATTCCAAGAGAAACATCAGAGTCAAGACTAAATTTTACTGACGCTCAAGCAAAGCCATTAAAGTACGTGACATGTGTCACATAAGAGTTTGCCATCCCTGAAGACACCCACCCATTCAAAAGCATAGAATAAGTTATTTTTCAGTTCTCCCCAATACATTTAAAACAGTGATTATCTGAAACTACCCTTATGTTACCATGTTTTACGACTGGGTAACATTGTCTTACAATTCTCTAAGAATAAACCTTTTGCAATCATCGTATTTATTCCACCAACATACCTCCACTATCAGCAAATTCGTGAGCCCAAGCGAAACTGGCAAAATCCACGTAGAATCTGGTGCCGTGAGGTCTGTAAACCATAATGCTCCACCCGCTGAAAACTGTGCTTGAACTACAAGAATAAACAAAAAATGAAGTAAGCATGCTTTGCTACCTCAAGTTAATCAGAACCATACCGTGTATTACAACCAAATCATCCAAGCTTCTAGGTACATTTTATCTACACAATAAACACTATTAAAGCAGAAATATTTGATTTAACAGATCCATATCAAGGCAGCCTGCTATCAATACAAGTGAAAAATGGTGGGAGATGCAAGCTGAGGTCCAGCTTAGCTCACGACAGCCACTGATTCAGGTAAACCTGCGATAAAGACTAGCTTGATCTCCACCACCATTTTACAGGCCAATGAGAAAAATATGCAATGCAGCAGGCTACAGTGACTACATATTTCATGTTTTTGAAATATTTTTCTTAACTGTAACTTGTTACATTTTTCTTAGAAAAAGAAACTATAAACTCTTTTATAAAAAAATTAAAACACCAGTATTTTTATTTAAAAAAGCCCCACACATTCACCTTGCCTATAGTCCTTTACGTGAAACTTCACACGGAAGAAAAAAAACCAGATGAGTAGTGAATGTGCTGTGGCATAGGTTATTACTTACTAAATAAGGTTACCTTGTGAAATAGAAAAAAAAAAAAGGCAATTTTTTTTTTTTTCCTAGTAACCCTGTCTTCAGAAGATGACAATGAGCCATCCCACAAAGCTCACAACAGTATCACAAAAAACAAAAGTGTATAAACAGAGATCAGTGATGCTCTACATGCTGCGAATACCTGCTGGAAGAGTTCAAACCAAAGAAAAATACAAGTGTGGTCCAGATGCGAGTTCTTTAGTTACATGAACAGTGCTTTAATCTAGTACAACATGTACAACGTACCTAGTCAAAGTCTTTGAAATTTGTTTTTATTTTTATCAGCCCTTTAACTATGCTTTATCTATATTAAGTTTAAAAACTTAGTAGTGGAATAATTTTATGTATCATTCAGGAGACTGTGTTCTTTAACCAACGAAGCATCTGTAAAAAGCGTAACTGAACGAAACATGACTGTTAAAGAGTGTGTGTGTTCAGATTAATCACCTCCTGAGTCCGTGGCACCAACGCTGCAGTTGCGCAAAGCGAGGGACACGCAAACCCACATTGGAATCTGTACCCACACCAGTAAAGTGGCTTTGAAGGGATGGCAGTTGTCTCGAATGTACAGCTCCGTAATAATCCTCCGTAGGTTTTTCTTAAAGTGGAACCTTTTAGAAAGAAAAAAAAAAGTCCTCTCAATACCTGTTACAGAGTAACTCCTCAAATTCTCACATAACAATTCTACAGGCTGTGCATGTCAATTTCGCTTCTTTAGGTGCAACTCTGGAAAACCTGAAAGTCATTCCTCTTCAAATGTGCCTCTCTCCTTTGCCAACCCCTTTTCCTCACAACTTTTAGCCCTGTTGCTGTAAGCACCTTTTCACGACAGAATTTCTCTTTATCATTAGCAGCCACCCGTAACTAATCTGATATTTTATTTCACGGTGCTTCTTGTCTGAACTAGGGTATAACTTTCTCAATACAGCGGCAATCAACCAGTTACGTGATCCTCAGTAACCCAGCTTAGATACACTACTACTGCAAAGGGTGCGGTACTACTGCACGGGGTGCTAACAAATTAACAGGACCACCACCATCCGAGCCTCAAGTTCCAGCAATATTTAGATACCACAATAGCTAAATAAACATAAGCTACAAATAAAGACATCAAAAACAATCCTGCATTTGGCCCTGTAATCATAAGCCTATCACAAGTTCAGAGCTTTAAGACATCAGATATACTCTGACAGGCAATAAAAAAAAACACAAATAAGTCATAGAAGCAGTAAGAAAATCTAAGCTTCGGGCAATGGCAGAATCTTTCTGCAAGACTGTTGTTTGTAGGACTTTCCCTCCTGCTACCCCTCAATCCGCAACACATTTGTAAAGTATACACCACTGACATCTTACCTGGCCACCTTTTCAGACCAACCCAGTTGCTTTCCACGAACAGAAACTTCATAGCGAAGATGCTCGGCTAGTTTTTTAATCTCAGGCTGCAAGTTTTCCAACTAGCTAAAGAAAAGGAAAAATGATTATGCGCGGTTACATGTAACAACCACTTCCTCTCCCCAGGTGAGACTGTAAACACATTAAAAACGACTGCCAAGGTCAAGGCACACATCTGTGAACACCTTTTATCTTTAAGCAAAATGAACATGTGAAAATATTATAGAGAAGTATTTACAGTAACAATTGAATATACGATCTTGCTACTAAATGAAATAAATACAAAATTAGATTTTATATTTTGTTCCTAATAAGCATCTTTTTATCTTCTTTCAGGAATTGTGACCACCTACTTTACTAAACAAAAAAACCCTCTAATGCCACTTCAAAAACATTTAAAGCCCAGCAGGACAAACAACTTGGCAGCTGCCGAAGTCACTATCGTGAAGAGTAAGAAGAGATCCCGTTACGCAAAAGTACAATACTATATTCGCTTCTGCAACCAAAAAAAAAGGAAAAATGAACAAGAGCCGCTAAAGAAAAAAATAAAAAAAAACCAAAACAAATAAGAAATCCCCCACCCCAAACACGCTGCAATGAAAGAATTAAATTACGCTGCTTCTGCAATAGCACTCTGAACAACGACCACTACAGAACCCGTCCCAGAAACACACCTGCATTCACCCATCTGACCTCTACACAGCTGAAGAACAAAGCTCCAATCGCCTCCTAATCGGACTTGAGTCCTGGCAGCTGTGCAGCACCCCCCTGAAATCCTCCTCAGGTGGTGAAGAAACAGGACAGAAAAGGGGGAACACCCTACTTTATACCACGGCACTGCAAAGGCTCCTTTTGTAGGCACATCGTATGACCTTTTTAGTAACTTCAACCGTTTTCCTCGCTTCTGAGGAAAAGCAGATATTTACAGTCTGCTGAAGGCTAGTTTACTTCAAGCTTCAATGGGACAAGTTTTAACAAGAACTTTAAGTTAACACAGCCAATGGCAAAAAGTACCTTGCGTGCACCACCGGACTCCACACTAAAACAACCCCATCTTCGTGTAATCGCCACGAAGACGCTGCACATTCCCATTTTTCAGTTTTATCTAGGCTTCGCCCGTCCAAGGAAGCACCCGCCACCGTTAAAAACCTCCCACCAGCGGCCGTGCCCTCCGCCACGCCAGGCCAACAGGCAGCACAAGCGGACCCCTCCCTACAGCGGGGAGGGGGAGAAACCGCGGCCAGGACCCCGCTAAAGCGGTTTTGTGGAAAAATCGCCCCGCTTTCCCTGCGGAACACCGCCCTCCCGCCAAACCCGCCCGGAGGACCCCGAGGGGCGCCGGCCGTGCCCCTGGCTCCCTCTTCCCTCACACAGCCGGGGCGGTCAGCCGCAGAGCTGCCCTCAGGACGGCCGGGCCGCCCACCCACCTTGGCCAGGAGGCGGCTCTGGTGCGCGGCCAGCGGCAAGGTGACGGCGGTGCGGAGCAGGGCTGCGCCGCAGGCGATGGCGGCCCACCACGGCAGCCCGGCGGCC
>JAVJGG010000007.1:6945845-6962909 GCA_035590195.1 Aviceda cuculoides | reverse complement strand
AAACAATTGTACATTTATTTGCCATTCTAAAACTTCAGGATCAAGTTTACATAATTTTGCTAAATTTCTGTGTTTGCTCAGAAGCAGTTTACAGTACTAAAACCAACCAGCCAAAGAACAGCTTCAACAGAAAGTTATGTCAAAAAAAAAAAAAAATTTAAAAAAGAAAAAAAAAAAGAAAGGAAAGAATAAAGGCTAACTAAGTTGAAACGTATGATGGTGGGGAATGGGCGGTCACAATGTTCACAGAAAAAGGTCAGTTAGTAAGTTCTTCTGCAAAAAGCCTACACACTTCAGTCAAGCACATCAGTAGAATGATCTGGGAGCACATAAACTGTTTCTGCCATTTGTGGTTTCCTCTGCAAAAAAGGAATCTCAAGGCTAGCAAGTTGATCCCACTCAGCCAAGTTGGTTCATATGCACACTGTTCATGTGAGGTGTCCAAGTTCCAGTCCACACCTGAAAGAGAAAACTTCATTTAACACCTTGCTTTGGGGCTGCTCGGAACAGCTCAGAAGTCAAAAATTACGCTGCAGCGCTTATGGTTTCCACTGCACCCAAGTAAAGCCCAACATCAGACAACATGGCAATCCACCATCAAACTACACTGAGCTCCTTCCAGCACTTGTTTCGTCTTGCTGTAATTCCAGTGAGAAAAGAGGGAAATGGCGTTTTAATCTTTCTGCCTGTACCTTTTCCCCTTGGCCAAAGTGCCCATCTTCCTCTTCCTTTCTACTTAGTGCAAAAAAAACCCAAACCCAAAACCAAAAAAACCCAAAAAACCAAAAAACCACCCAAAAAACAAACAAACAAAGAAAACCATTCTCCCAGCCTGACCACTTTCCGTCACAGCACAAACAAAGAGAGAAATCCATGCTATTTATTTTTGCCCACTAGTTCCTCCATGACAGCAACACTGATGTAACGCGTATTTTACTATTCCAGGGGAAAAAATATTTCCCTGGCTCTCAAGGGAGAGAGACTATTACTCCCTCTAAACAAGCCAGGTCAGCTGTCAGGGACAACTAACAGGATTCTGTATGCACAAAATTATTTGCAAGGACAGCACCTGAAGACCTCCAATTTTCAGACTAAAAGACTACCTCTCCTCTTTTCTTTATTGAAGTTCAAAGAACCAAGAATTTGATTTCTCGCACCCTGAATTATTTTCCCCCAATGCACCCCAACACCCTCAGCTCTGGGGAAACCCAAGCATAATAAAGTAAAGCCTTCTTTGGGGGACAAAGTTTTCTTATTAAACCCGAAGTCGCCTCCTAACAGCCGGGAGCCGTTTCGGAGCAATCCGTGAACTGTGGGCAAACAGCAGACCGCCTCTTCTTCTGCACACCCACGCTCTGCCGGAGCCGGGAGCTGCTGCTTGCAGCTTGGACGATTGCCAAGCAAATTAAGTCCAGAAATATCTTTATTCTATAGCAGTATAACAGAGCTCACTGCATAATTAAAAATAAACACAGGATGTAATGTAACAAGAGCTACTAACGAGCCATTACAATACTAGTTTCTGGCTGAGTACAAACAAGAGGTTTAGTGCAACATAATTATACCTAAATTGCGGTCAGTGGACAAGCCTGTAACCCAGGCAGGATCAGAGCAGCAGACAGAAGAGCTACTTACTCCCTTCCTACCCGAGCTCCTAACACGCTGAAGATACCATACCTTTCAGTGCCCAGCCATCAGTCCTTTAGACCTATTGCCGTTTTCCCTTTTGGGGAAGGGATAGCTTACATAACAGCAAATAAATGGCTTTTCTCAAAAAAGCAAAATTGATCGTGTTTTCCCAAATGCAGAACTGCACAGACAGAGATCATGATCATTTTGAGTAAAATACACAGCGTAAAAACCTATCTTTTCTATCCAGACTGGCCTACAACACATCATCAAAAAAGCTTATCTGCAGCCATTAACGTGGATTTAAATAGGCAGCTTCTCTAAGCTCAGCTGGAAGCAAGATTCCCAATTCTCAAGCACAAGTATATTGACAGAAATAACAACAGCACACTCCTTTGAACTGCATTAACTTAGCAATGCTCATTTTTTCTCAGGACAACTTACACTTATTTTTAGAGTGATGACTAATGTTTAGAAGGTGTCAGTAAGCACATACAGCGCTGAGTGCTGTAGCGAGCAGGGGGGCTGCATCAGCTCCTCAGAGACACCAGCAAAAAGAAGAAACGCTACACTGCATTTTCATACTTCCTAACAGCGTTTCCATACTTTCTAACAGCTAGCATCTTATCTTCACCACGCTGTTTGTTAAGTTGAAACAAAACTGCGAATATAAAAATTGAAAAATTACCGTCTGAGGCCCGTTATTTTCCGTGGAATTTGAAACCATCTTTATCAGCGAGTTCCAAGATGGGTCAGCAGCATGAGGCCCATTAAATATAGGGCCTCCAGTACCATCTGTGATGGGGGCTACAGGAGGAATCATTGCATTCCCATACACAGAAAAAGGCATACCCTTCAGGGGAGGAAAAAGCAAGAATCAGTACGCATTCATAAACACTGCTACGACTGCACACACAGAATGACAAAAGGGGATTCACGTTAAAGAAATTCTCCGTCTGAAAGCAGTAATGAAACGCCTGAATTTAAGAAAAAGCTTTTCTATGCGTGACAAATTATTTTTTATTAGATCTAGGCTTCTGCAATACTGTGAGGGCTAGTCAGTGTTTTATCTTACACACGCTCAACCGCACAGTGAACGACACCCCCGCGCAGTTCATCTGCCCCACACGCTCACACGGCAATCAAGCGTACCGCGCGTATCAAGGCCAAGAAGGTCATTACCCCGACTTTTGGGAAGTCCATGTATCCTGCAGGAACGGGCTGATGGAATGTACCGGAAGGCGTTACGATTCCCGTGCTGTCTCTCTCCATGGCTTGGTGCGAGAACACCCCTGGATCAGACATGGGCCTGTGGATCATGTGGCTCCCCATTCCGCTGTGACACCAGTCCACTTTATCTAACAACACAGAAGACACAGCGAGGCCATTACACAGGATACCCGCCAATCATCTATTTTCCAGCCTAAATGTCTGCGCACTGTAACGTTTCTAAAAGCGGCATTTGCTCAGCGTGCAGTTCCTGTGCATTTACCTGCATTAAAACTTAGGTGCGTGCGGGATGGAGAGCATCAGGAACGGTACCTGCACCCCCCCCGGCAGGAGCCTTCAGCCAGCGCCAGGACTTTTGAAGAGTTACATACAACTCAAGCGTCACCTCTGCAATTTTCCTTCATTTCAAAGGGAAAGCTGGCATTTGTGGTACCTATTCCTCCTCCAAAAACCTAAACTCCTTGCACATTTGGTGCTGCGAAAGAGGTATGTACGCTATGAAGACTATTTACTCCACTTCGTTACCCTTCTTTCACGAATCATTTAATGAATTAAGAGACGGAGAAGTACTTTTGAAAAGCGAAACTGGAAAACGACCAGCTGGAGACCGGTGCTCATATACTAATTACATGAATTCATTAGAGGCAGCTTGGTATTCTCAGTACAGTTCAAACCTCAGACATCCAGAAAGCCGATTTAAAAACAAAAAAACAAAACCCATAAGGAAATTATATTTGGAGGGGCGCAGAAAGCATATAGAAACATTTTTGAAGCCATCCTGACATTCAACAAGAGCCAAGCACATTCTGAAGTGAAAATCAAAATGTTGAAGTAACTGAACAAAGTAGAAAGAAAGCAGCATCCCAAAAGCAAAGACAGACATAAAGGGTAACTTCTACACCTGGACAATGCAAATATAAATATTCCATTTCCAAAGCCTTAATGATGAATAGCCTCTCACTACACAGATGGGGAAAAGACCACTAGTGAAGTAATAAATGGTTTGGATATATCCTATCTATTTTGTATTTGGGGAAAAAAACCCGGGACGGTATACATGCAAAGCATGTGCACAGTCTAGTCCATTCAAACCTTAAGCTGCTTGGACTCCTCCGTCAAGCAGTGGAACAGGCTGTTCAGAGAGGCTCAGCAGCTTCCATCCTCAGAGGTTTTCAAGAGCAGGTTGGATACAGCCCTGAGCAACCCGGTGCGACCTCAGAGCAAATCCCATTTTGTGCAGGAGGCTAACATGACCTCCAGAGATCCCATCCAACATGGTCTCATTTTTCTCTCCCCCTCATCCCAAGCAACAACAACAACAACAACAAAAAAAACAACAAAAAAACCCCAAACAAACAATCCCCCCCCAAAGACAACTTAAAAAAAAATATCAGCAGTCTCCTATAAATTGCATCCAAGACTCCTTAAGTGTTTGCTTCAGGAAAGCTGTCCCATCAGTAACTTAAGTTTTGAAAGACTTCTGAAATACTAAATTCTGCACAACTACAGAAGAGCCAAGAGCCTTGCATTAGTAAAATGCAAACGGCATGACTGGAGGGAACAAAGAAAACTCAAATGTGGAATACTACCAATTCATAAAAACATACACTGCACGATCCTCAGCACAAAAGGCTCAATCTTGGCTACAAATTTAAATTAAATATTAATTCCTATTGTACAAAAGAATCTGTTAGTCAACAGAAAGAAAATATACAGTTATCTTGAGACATCTTAATTCCCCCTCTTCCTAAATCCAGTGATCCTCACTCAGTTCAACCCTATAAACCCTGCGGTTTTATTTTCCCCATTATTTCCTGCTTCGAGCCAGCGTGTTTCAGAACCCCCGAGGTTTTCCGAGACCTTGTTAAAACACAATTAAGCGGACAGGAAGGCAAACAGAAGTCCCTGCTCCAACTCCTTCGTAAAGAGCACTCCTACATTTTGAGGCACTCACTTCTGCGTTGCCCTTCAGCTCCAAAGGCAAGTTAGAAAAAAACCCAATATTGCCGTCACTTGCAAGCAGGCGCAGAGAGATCTATTAACACTACGTACCTTGATTGCCACCTATACCTTCGAAGGACCAGATCCCACTATGTCCCACTGGAGCAGCTAAGTTGCTCCCAATAACAGATGGAGTAGACGTTCCAGTTTGTCTAATACGTGCAGACCGTTCAGTCCCAATCGGAACAGGAACTTTTCTGTCCTGAGAAACATTACTGGGTTTTTCTGATCCCAAGGACACTGCTGAAGGGGTGGGAGATGGTGCTCTTACGCCAGAAGACACCGACTGAGCAGGAGATTCTGCAGGAAGAGCAACGAGAGCGCTTGGTAATGGCAGCCAGATCCTCTCAAGTCACCACAAACCTATCTTCTCATGTCAAGCCATACATCAAACAAGGGGAAATGCATCGTTTGTCAATGCCAGATTCATACAGCAAACACTTCAGGATAATTTTAACGCTTTTACTTTCAGCTCAGAGAGACATTCACCATCGATTTAGTCTCTTATATAAAATTATTATCATGCCCTGTCAGCTCAGCTATTGGACATACACCCCAACCAATGACAACAGACGGTTCAAAATCTCAACTAAGCATTACTGTGTATCAGCAATAGAAGATTTGAGCGTTATATCCAAAAACATAACTGAAATAAATCCGTGTTGTTGTTGGGTTGGTTTGGGTTTGTTTCTTCTTGGTTGGTTTTTGGTTTTGGGGGTTTTTTTATCCCGATTTGTTCTCTGCAGGTTTTTTGTGGGTTTGGTTTGTCATCATTTTTGCCAGTAAAACAGACTAACTACTCCCTGACCGAGCCAGCGCTCAACACTTTATTTGTCTTCTGTCCAAAAAAACTCCACTGCATAGCCAAAACTGCAGGGGCCAAACATGGAGGAAGGTACCAGAACTCGCCCTAATATTTTCTCCTGAAATACATTACACAGTTCTAAGAATATCAGAAAAACTAAGCAAATCACCACTCTCAAGCGAGCTTTAGTAAAACATCATTACAAGGTTTACACAACTTGCGTTTGGAATATTATCTTCACAAACCAAAGAACCAACCTTTTCTTTGCAAGATGACTAAAAGAATGTCATATACGTTAACAAGCCAAAGTTAACTGCAGCAAGGATAAGGAACAGCACAATAGCATGACCCTAGCTGCTAAAAAAACCCACACTAGAGATCACTAATTACACAAGAAAATTTTATCTCTAAATCCAAGATTGCATAAAGGTTTAAAACATATCTGAAAATCTTAATTTAAAAATGAACAAAACTAGCAAAGCCTACCTAAAGTAGGCCGTGCACGAGGCCACTCTATTTGTTCAATAGCTCATCGACTAGTTTCCCACTGACTGGAACTCACCGTTTGATGCTGATGAACACGGAGGCAATAAACTAAGTGGGGAAAAATGCTGTCTGTTAAAATTAGCAGCTGCAGGTGCTCCGCCAAGAGGTGTCCCAGGCGCATATATTTGACCTCCCGAAAGGTTTGAGGCAAAATTACCCAGGTGTGTAGAAGAAGGTGTTACAGAAGCGTAGGGTGAATCCATACTGACAATACCTATGAGAGAAATTGGCACAAGTGACTCCCAGCACTCCAAGATATCTGGGTGAAAAGGTCACCCATATCATGGAAACAATAAAGAAAGAAAACGTTTGTCCAATTATTGGGGGGAGGGGGGGTGATACCATTTTGCAAAGACAACGAGGAGTCTAAAGCTTCATACTCTGCAAGTATTGACAGTACGTGACAGTTGTGCTGTATATACATATGAAAAATGATTCTTATGTTATCACGCAGATAACCCTGAAAGCAAGTAAGTTAAGGGAATGTAATACATGTTGTGATATAACTGGATATCGGAAACTAACTGAGCATTTTATTAACCCGTAATTTAAATATCTAAGTTTAGAAAGTATGACTTCGTACCAAGAAGAGTGGAACTAATACTAAAGATTTGAAGACTTTCTCCATTTTTTTTTTTTTATTTTACAGAATGATGTCTACATACAGCACGATCAACACTGAAGTGTTTTTTTCCCCAATCCCGGGATACATTTTCACTTGCTTAAAAAGATTTTATTTTATTAAGACCAAGTGACACCAATCGGCCAAGGTATTCAAAATACAAGAATTACTACCCCCTTAATATTGTCCTCAGTGAAGAAAGAGGAAAAAATAAAATCTTAGGATTTTAAGTTTCAAAATATATATTCAAGAAGCTTGTTACCACCCAACTGTGGCACTTGCATCTTTCTCCTACTAAGAAAGCATATGACAAAAGATTTCAATTTGTAGTTTTAGTGAAGAAAAGAAAAAAAAAAAACCACCCTTCACCAGTGACAGGCAGAAGAACTAAGCAGCACAGCACGTGGCCCCTCCGCATCCACAATTATCAAGATCCAACCTCTATTCTTCTGTCAAATTCTGCAGGCTCTCAGGGGCTACTTTCCCCTGAACTAACCTAACGCTTCCTGACCCTGTAATAAACACCTCCAAATTAGCCTGATGTGCCTGCAGCCTTCCAAAAGGGAAACTGCCGAGAGAACAGCAGGACTGTGGGTAAAGCACTGCTTTCACTCAGGAACTGACTGGCACACTCAAGCGCCAGACAGTGTACGAGCCTGCCGAAGTCAAAATGCTAAGAAGTATTTTAATTTGACAAAATTCACAGAGAGCACCTCAAAAGCTACTCAACGCCATGATCCTCACAAAATAGCAAAGACCTAGATGCTGCATCTCTTGATTCATAAACAAAAGCTGCATAAACAACAACTCGCAGGTCCTACTAAAACAGGCACGGATCGCACAAACCGTGTGCGTGTTTCTGGAAGCTGCAGAACAAGTTCTGTGACAACCCCTCGATCTCTGGGCAGAACGCTAAGCGTCTCGCTACACAACTCAGGAAGTCGATGCAATTAGGTTTTTTGATTGAATTGAGTAGTTAAGAGAACACATCTCTTAATACAAACACAATTTTTTTTTTTATCAACCTAACTCTTTCAAGACGCTGCCTATTTTTCTGCAGCCTCAGGACAAGCAGCAAGTTATCACAAACTAGAATACTGATTAGCTGGTTGTAGGGAAGGGAGGCAGAAACAACGGTGAGGTGTTTTGTTATCTCAGCTGTCGCAGAAGAGTAGAACGTAACGGCAGAAAAATGCCTCAGCTCGACTTTTATCAACTTCATCAGCTGCAAAATAGTTATTAGATTTGACAGGTGGCACTTAAAAGGAAGATGAACTCCGCTTTGCTTACAGAAACAACAACAAACTATATTACAGCACCCTTTTGTTGCAGGGCAGACAGTGATTTACTATAAATCGCCACAAAAGCCGAGGCAGACGGTATTACGTGTTCAAAATAAGAAAATGCAGCAGTTATTATTTAAGTATATTACTAAGGTATTGAGCGCAAAAACACACGCTTACCTGAGGGACTTGGAGCTGGCCTCTGTAACGGTGGCCTAAAACCTGGGGCTTTGGAAGTATCGGACTGATGTAAAGGATCTGAATTTGGCAAAAACGAAGACTTTCCTGATAGCATAGATTCTGGCGTTGTCTGAGATGAAACGACGGAACCACCCCAGAAGGCGTGAGCAGACGTAGGACTGTTTTCAAACAATGTACTAAAGGGCCCAAATGGTAAAGTAGCACTGAAATTGTTACCCATAGACTTGTTTGCTGGATGGGCTGAATTCTGAGAAGCACTTTGTGTACTTAAGGTAGAAGGAAGCTGCACTGAAGAAGGAACGCTGTGGGGCCTTTTGATGTGATTAACGTTGAGGACTGCGACGGAAGAATTTTGCACAGGAGCTGGATTCTTATGGACGCTACCGGTTCCGTGGACAGGTGGTCTGATGGCCGGGGTTTCCATCTTAGCTGCAGGCTGGGAAGACCCCATTGACGTCTGAGACACGGGATAGGTCATCGGGGCATTCGTTGGACCTGCCGCAGGAGCGGAAGAGCTCGTCGCTGCTAAATTTGGAGGCACAACCATTCGAGGATCTGGTGCAGGAACCTGAGGCTGCTGAAGAGGGGGTCTTGCCTCTTGCAGAGGAGCTCCCGGAGGCTGCTGATGAGCAGGGTGCACAGATGAGCTGCCGGTACCAGAACTGGGCTGCCTGCTGCTGCTCGAGGTGCTCGTTTCCACCGCTGGCGGACTACCCACTTCTGGATCAGACGAAGAAGGTGCGCCTTTATTGGGAGAGCTCGCCGCGCAGTCGGAAGGACTGTTTCTGGAAACACCTGCTGGCTGCGCAGGAGGAGAAGGAGATGAGGGGGAAGATGCAGGGTAGTGTTCTTTGGCAGTAGGAATCGGATACGTGGCATTCGTAGGCGCCGTGCCCGTGTTACTCGCCGTGGTCGTCACCGTGGTCGTCGTGGCGTTTGATGTCTTCACGACCGTGACGAAAAGCTGTCTTCTGACTGAAGGCGAACTTGGACTGCCGTTGGCAGAAGAACCAGGCACAGTAGAAGCCACTGAACTTGTTGTAGCTGTTGGACTAGTTGTCAAAGAACTTGCTGAATTCACCTGAGAACCGCTGCTGTTCTGACTGTTATGGCGAGGCACCATGTGAGGTTTCGGTGAGTTGGTAGCTCTTGCGGGGCTCAACGGCCTAACAGGAAACGGACCCCACGTGGACTGAGCTGGTGGGAAAGTACCTCCAAAGTGTGTCATGGGCAACCGAGGCGGACGGATTTGCTGGAAAGTCTGAGCAGCGAGTAAAGCGTGTGCAAACTGCGGAGGAGGATATGCTAACGGAAGAGAAACTTGGAAACCAGGCCGCACGTTATTCACGGGGTTCTTAATGGTTTTGTGAGTGGATGCTGAAGAAATTGCAGGCACGGTGAGCGCGGAGGCAGTCTGAGATGTTGACGAAGCAGCTACGGTGGTCACTTTGATGCCCACGAGAGAACTGTTAGCAGCTGTAGTGGTGGCAGGTGTCGACGACCCGATTTTGGAGTTTGCAGCTGAACTTTTCAAACGGTTCTTTGGAATAAGTTCATCGATTTCCTTATCTGGATCCTTAATCAGAGCATTGATCAACTGCGTGGCCTGTCTTGTTGATTCTGTGCCACCCCTATAAAAAGAAAGGAAGGCAAAATGGAAAGTGCATCTAAAACCTTTACTAACATTATAGCGGAGCACCTCCAACACATGATCCGGCCTGTCTTCCGTCATGCTAACAGAGACAGAAGAATAACTCTCTATCTGGAGACTGAGCTTGGCACGTTCTTGCTGCTGACAATTATTTAAGAAGCTCAAGTTGAAAACTCTAACTCCCGCAAAACCCAAATGGTTAAAACGCTTACTTCCCTAAATACGCCTACGTATTTAGCCATGTCTAAGCTAGTCTAAGCACAGAATGCTAACGTTTATGCTCCACCTTATCTCACAAGTCGTCTTTTGTACAAAGACGATGGTACCAGCTGGCAGTTGCTCTCGCTTTCCCCACGCCATTAGTCTTCCCTGCGTCAAAGAACTGACTGTCTCAAAGTGATCTTTCGATGGACAAGGAGATCAAGCCTTTTCATTTTTCTCTACAGAACAGCATTCTACAATGAAAAAAATCCCCACAGAAACGAGTAAATTAAGCAGCCTGCTTACCTTATCGTTATTATTCTATCTCCAGTTTTGTCCTTCTGTTTGTCAATGTCTATGTGTGCTCCCGTGCACTCACGTATCGCATTGATGTTACATCCTCCCCTGCCAATGACTCTGGAAATTACAGTGGATGGAACAGAAACCTTCTTGGATCTAGGGGGAAAAAAAAAAAAAAATAAAAAAGAGAAAAAAAAGAAACAATATTAACTGAGAAACGCTTCCATGGCATGAAGCAGTGGACAGGTTGGTCAAAATCACGTTATAACTCTTGATTCAACTACATAGCAGCACTTTTGTGAAATCTATCAGGTCCACTAAGAAGGTGGTCATTCAGTAACCCCGAGAGGGCTACAGTAGAAAAAACCTTCTGACAAAGGACAACAACAAGGGGAAGTTGGGGAACATTTTTCTTACCTTCTCACAACTTCCTTCCATCCTTCTTCCCTTTTCTGACCACGTTTAGGACTAGCAATGGTTAGCTTTCCGTTTGGAGATGAAAGGGGAGAAGGACCAGATTTTGTGCAAGTAGACAAGGAATTACTCGTCACTTCGCTAATAACTTCAGACAACCTTTAAAAGGAATTAAATGCTGTCATTATGCAGTCGAAAAAAAAGGAAAAAACCAAAACACCCTAAGGATGCATTTTGCCCGTTCTCCAGCCCCCCCAGTCCATTTTTCTCTTTCAGCCCAAAAGCAGTACATTATTAAGAAGCTGCTTGAATTGAGATGTTTACATCTCGAAATTTCCCAACAATTCCCTAATTCCAGATCCAGGGTGATGTTTCTTGCTTCAGAACCTACTGCTAAGTTCCAAGTTGACACTGCAAAAACCTTTATGCTCCTTACACCCACTACAGCAAGGACACGCTGCCTGGTGCACTTCCTAACAACCGATTTCAGAATGCGAGTTCACGAAGACAATGGCGCATCGCTCAAACCTAAGGCAACACCACCTTAAAATGTCAGGCACGGTCACAGCGACTTACTTTATGGATGACTTGCCAGTAACTGCTTTCCTCTCATCCTTTGGACAAGTGACAAGAACCGATGGTTGCTTTTTGTTGCTCTGTGTGTTAGTAACAGCTGTGGAAGAATGATTGTCACTTTTGTGGCTGCTGTTGCTATTGCTGCTTTCGTCGCTACAGCTGGAAATCCTCATATTGTCACTATCACCACTTTCACTAGTACTGCTGCTCTTAGATTCACCATTCACTTTTTCTGGTTGGCTATAGGAAATTGGGAGTTGATCATCAAATATAATCTGAACGTTATCAGAGGTTACTTTGTTTTTCCTGTTTTTCCTTTTGGAGCTCGTTGTGGTGATGGTATTATTCCTCTTCCCATGGGAACCCGCTAACGTTGTCCAAGTTGCAGATATACCTATGGTAGTTGTAGTGGTAGCACTAGGAGGCTCCATAGGGACCTCTGGATCATCTGATGGAAGAGTAAAAAAACAAGACTAATGTAGCTGGCTTGACGAAGCTTATGTGGACATCTGCAAAACTATTATATATGACATACTGTGGAGCCTCTCCCCATGTTTACGCTAACTCATGTAGAATGTCATTCTTTTCTGGCAACAAATGCAGTAACGATTTAACAAATGTGAAACTGAATTCAGGCATGAAAAGACAGACACAAACAATAAGGAGACATAAACAAGCATATGAACCAACACGAAGTTGTCACATGTCTTCCCTTTCTTCCAGCATATCAGAGCAAAGAAACAATCAGTGAAAACGATTTCTCAGTACGCCACGCGAAACTCACTGCTGTAAGATACAAAAGAGCTAGGTTTTGATGGGTAAGAAGAGAATGATACGTATTTGGAATTTCCATACTGCCAGTTTTTTCAGCTAATCATTACTATCATTCTGTTTGTGAGCTAAAAAAAAAAAAAAAAAATTAATTGACCTGGTTTTAAGCATTGGGACCTGGAAGAAAAAAAACCAAGCCAACCCTATCCCCACGGTAAAGTTAACCGATAACTCTCACTGAAGCTGCTGGCAGCAGTTCCTTTGCACAGCAAAACACCAAAAAAAGCCGTCATGCTAATCTGTGGGCTTAACAGAAAAGGTAAACAAAAAGAAAGCTCAGCAAGTCTTAAGCAAGCTTGTATTCAAGTTTTGACCAGAAAAGCAATTTTCAGTACTGGGAATAAAATCAAGGTTGTGTTTCAAAAATAAGGCAAATATTTTCAGTCACCTTCAGCTTTTAGCTTCTCTTTCTCCTGAGCAGCTTGAAGTTCAAAATTCTCTTTATTTTTTGCTTCTATTTCTTCTAGTTTTCGTCTTTGTTCTTCTTTTTTCTTCCTCCTTTTCTCCTTTCTTTTCTCTCTTTTGGCAGCCAAAGCTAGTCTCCTGCTTTCTTCCCTTAGCTACAAGTCAAGCACATGGAACAGCGTTAGAATATGTCCCGTGCATTTCAAGAAATGCAAATGTCTTCTATTTCCTAGAAAGCTGAACTTGCATATTAGACTAACATATTTACAAAACAGAAGCTAAATTCTCTGTGATCCTTATTCTTCCATATTTACTTCGTCCAAACAGATTGTTCATTCATGTTAACAGACGGTTAGCGTAGAAACAGAGGACAGACACCATACAAACGTAAGTCAGAGTTTCCCAAGTTGCATTTTCAGGAATCTTTGTGTAACCTCGGTTGTCTCAGCAGTAAAGTCCAAACAACACCATCTCCCTTTCAAAGATTAGAACATGGTTTCAGCTAGCTTGAATATAAAGCGTGCGCTCACTTGACACTATACTTGTACTTCAATTTTTCCATTAGATTTTTACCACAGTACTATGGTTTCTAGTAACATAATTAGTATATTTTTTGTTAATATTTAAGTCACAAAACAGGGTTTAGAACTAAAATCCCTATCAATGTGACTGGAAAATGTCCATCTATCATGCATTTGACAAAAAATTATACTCAAAAATCCTTATTTTGGTACAATTTTATGCCACAGGAAATAGTTATATTGGAGTTTCTCGATCCAATTTCTCTGAATAACAGCCAAAAGTTCCAAGATTACCTGAACAAGATGCTCAGCTCGAGACACTCCGATTATGGTAATTACACATACATCTTTACTCTAATACATACTTTCACCTATCTTATATCTTGAAGGAATGTGAAACTGGAATTTTATCAAATATTCAGAGCTGCAACTCTTTCAACTTGCCTTCTCCAAGTCCAGTTCCTCTAAAAGAATGCTTGCGTTTTTGTTGGCTTCAGCAGCCTGTCTATCTTTGGCTTGAACAATTGATTCCATACACAGGTGGCACTTCTTCAGCATCTCCTAAAATGATAAAGTACATCAACCCTCTGTCCGAAAAAGTAACACTGCACGTGTTTGAACGTATGATCACAAGCTGACACGTATAATTTAATAACTGTTGCATTACTTGCACAGGAGTTTTTTTAAGGGAAAACTTTAAATTCCCTCCAGTAAGCTCCTCTTCATGCCCAACCCCGCAAACTGATATTCCAGTCACAGGTGTGATATGTAATCAATAACCTATGTCTCCGTGTGCTGTAAACGGTACAAAGACAGTTCCTAATCTGTGCCCATCATCAAGACCAAACAAGTTTATGAAATAAAAGAGAAAGGATATCTGAAAGGTGAAGCAACTGCAGAAATAAAAATATCAAAAGAGCAAGGTTGCTTTTTTTTTTAAGACACTTGGAAAATATGTAAATATTATAGTACTACTCAAACCTATACTGCCTTCACAGCAGTAAAAATGTTCAAATGTATAAGGTGTCTAGTATCATGGAAAGAGACAGTGGTCATAGCCACTGGCAATAAAACACATACTGATTTAAACTCAACTGCAGTGCAGTGGATCAGCAAGGAGTTAGAAGAATTACGACCATATTTCTGCACCAGTTGCTATTCTCATTTTTCGTACTACAAAATAGTTTTTGCCCTGTTATTCCGAACTGAAGAAAAACCAAATAAAACCGAACCTCCACAGGGAAGAACTACAGTCCACTTAACAGGCTACACGAAACCACTTTACTGTCAATGATATTTTCTATCTTCTTTCCAGTACAAACTTTTTTTAACAAGTTTGTGAATCTTCATACTTAAGCTCACACATACTCTTAGCAGAAGTTCATTCTGTTACCTCCAGCCCACTACAAAGCCTTCACAAATTCAGTACAAACTTGCTCAACAGGGAGGAGTGCAGAGTGGAGTGAGGTAGTGACTGGGAGAACACTTGAAAATAAGCATCTATAATAAATAACACCACCTTTACTACTGTTCTCGCAGCACTAAGGCACGCAAAGTTACTGTGGCTGCGTGTTCCCATTTTTTGCAACGTTTTTTTCTTAAAAATTCCATTGGGACTTCTCATTTGGTTGAAATCTGGTGTGCCAGAAAGCTAAAGACTATTCATACCATGGACTCTAAAGCTGAGCCACAGCATTATTCCTTCTCAAATATTTTCTTTCTTACAGTCTTACCTTATCAGTAATTGTTGCTATGTATCTCATGCATTCCGAGTCTGATGGAAACTGGTTTACTTCTTTCACTAGGTAGCGCACCACTTTCACATGACCCTGAAAAAGAAATTTCAAGGACGACATTTAGGATCAGGCCAGCTGCTTCTGGTTGTTTGCTAAAAAACACTTTAGTCCAAGCACTCATTGCAAAATATTTATTTTCAACTACTTCAAAGCAGGCTCTCAACACTTAACTCCGCCCCCCCCCTCCATCTTTATCACCTCCTGAGGTGATATTTGTGAGGGATGTTTCTTCACATTTATGGGAAGAGAAGGCAAGCAATTACGGTACCTGTTGTCAAGTTGCCCTTACTCCAGCCATACTTTCTCATAATTCTGCCTTTTATTGTGGTAGCTTTCAAATGTCCAGCTACCAACTTAAGAGTTGCAGGCTCCTACAGCCATTTGCAATTTTTCAAGTACTGCAGCATTTGAACTACACTCCCTTGCTAACGACAACTATCTGTAGAGTCAAATTAGGATAAACTTCACCTTTTTTGACAAAAGCGCTCATCCTCTCTTGCATAAGAAACCAATCCCATTTCCCCCCAGCTCTGTAGCTTATTCCCCCTCTCTGCACAAATACGCTGCAATTTTCACCTCTCATACCCATGAGAACAAGCCTCAGTTAAATGCCTATAAAGCAAATTTTTACTAGAATTTAACACAGTTATTATACAGGTGACACACATACCTATTTTTGAAGATTGACTGCAAAGTATTAAAATTAGTTGACATTTTTAAATACATAGTTTGTCAGCTACATTCTCTTTATAACAACTGTGTAGGGATGATTGAGGCAATACGAAGACCAAAGCTGAACTTAATATTCTACCTTTCGAAAGGCTGCCATCAGAGGAGTTATTTTCCTGTTATCAGCAGCATCCACATCAGCTCCAGCCTGAACAAGCAGTTGGACAACATCTAGGTGCCCTCCATTTGCTGCCAGCCACAGCGGAGTATTCCCCTTCTTGTTACGCACGTCAATGTGAGCTCCCCTACAAAACCAAACACATTCAATCAAAACTCTGAACCAGATTTTTATTTCGTGTATCACCTGGACCGGCAAACCAGACATGCAACACGAGAACAATAGGTTAAAATTCAATACTCATTTTTACATCAAACATATGCATTCATAGACTGCTTCAGCTTCCCAAGTTACATTTTTGTTTCTTCTGACGATATCAAGAGCCTCAACTCAGCCTAAAGACCATTTTAATACTCTAAATCATGCTGTTCGTCAGCTGTCTCTGAAGCTTCTCCAATTGCTTCATTAACTCCCATCCATCAATACACTGTATTCTTCATAAGCATACTCAGAACAACTTAGGACATGGCAAGTGCAAGCCAACAACCAGTGCGACTACTTTGAAAAGGACATATTCAAAAGCTACCCAGGAAAACGTAGTTACACTGAATGTGCATCACAATCAATCTTAAAAAAAAAAAAAAAAAAAGAAATCATCAAGATGTATGTTTTGTGAACATCTTCTGTTGGTTAAGGACTTAATGGCTGTGTGTCATGATTACGAGTACCACATATGTAAACTGTACAAGAAATTGTTTACTAACAACATTCATGATTCAGCGAGACAGGAAAAACTTGAGTTAGTCCATTTGGGCAAAAGCAGGCACTTGAACACCAACGAGAACTTCGGTTTTGATAAGTAAAAATACCTATCAAAGGTTGACAGGCACAGACCCTTTCCCATTTCCTACCCTGTAGTGTACACTGGGAAATCTTATTGTATTTTGGGAAAGATTAGTCTCAGTAAAGCCACATTCAATGTATTTTTCTTCAAGCAGCACATCTGCTGTATTGGGTTTGGGTGGCAAGGTTTTGGTAGTGGAGGGGGCGGGGGTTGTTACAGGGGTGGCTTCCATGAGAAGCTGCTGGAAACTTCCACTACATCCGACAGAGCCAGTGCCAGCCGGCTCCAAGACGGACCCGCCGCCGGCCAAGGCCGAGCCCACCAGTGACAGTGTCAGCGCCTCTGTGATAACATTTTTAAGAAGGAAAAAAAGTTGCTGGGACAGACAGAAACGGCAGCCGGAGAGAGGAGTACGACTATG
>JAVJGG010000007.1:6887061-6914883 GCA_035590195.1 Aviceda cuculoides | reverse complement strand
TTAAAGGTCAAAACAGTATTACTACTCCAAACTACCTCACCGAGAAGGGGGGGGGGGGGGGGGGTGGTGTAAATAAGGTGTCTTCTGGTATCCCAACTTCCTTCATAATTCAGGATCAGTACTCCACCCTATTTGTCAATGACTGTTCATTACACACAACCTCTCCGCTTCAAGGCTGCACAAACTTAAGAAAATTTCCCAATTTGGTCACTTCAACACAAATGCCTACCAAACTGCCATGGGAAAGAAGGGGGGAAAAGTGGGCCGCCTTATTATTCACTAATTTCCCTTGGTTTCCTAAACCTGACACCAAATAATTTTCCATGTACACAAAAACTTCCCGAACTGTGCTTAAAATACTATGAGGCGACAAATCCTAGGCACACAAATACCTTTCAGTTACTAATTGACCTTACCTACCTTTGTATGTCCACAACCAAGTAATATTTTACAACTTTGTTAAAAAAAAAAAAACACCACAAAAAACCCCAGAAGCTGAACAGTATAACCACAAGAAAGCATTTTGCGTTGCTTGGCTGAGAGCCATTCCTCCCAAATTTCCACACAAAGTCCCCCGCACGCTGCAAATCTCAGCTTTCCAGTTGTTTTCAACATGCTCTAACACAGTTTTTTACCTGTTGACGACTGTGCATTCACATCAGCACCATGAGCTAGCAGCAACTTGACAATTTTGACATGTCCACCATTAGCAGCAGCCATTAAAGGTGTTATGTCTCCTTTAATACCACGGTCCTCCACATTAGCATGCATTGCCAGAAGAACCTGTGAACAGAAGGCTGATCAACACCACCGGCAAGTGACAAACCAGCATACACAAGATGGTTGAAATGCTACACAAAGTCCCCACCTTCACCAACACGCAGTTTTCTGTTAGAAACACTTACAGAAAGTAAGCGCAAAGAATGCATTAGCAACATTCAGTTTACGTATAAGTCCTCATTTGCCAGTTAACTGACATTTTCCACTACCTTAACATTGCCTTCCAGGTGCGTATGACTGGAATAGATTAATTCAACACTTCTTTTTGTACAATACACACCTACTAAAAACAGCTTAGGAAACCAACCTGCGCAAGCTCATAATATCCCGCTGAGCAGGCTAAACAAAGGAGGCTTTCCCCTTCTTCTGTGTGCTCGTTCACACTTCGTCCTTCAATTAGCAACTTCCGCACAGCATTTACATCTCCTTCTGAACAAGCCTCTGCCAAGCTGCGGCTAGCAAGATAGAAAGCATTTAAAAGTGAAAATGGACTATGCTTGAAAAGCTTGCTCCACGTGCAGAGTAAAAATCCAACATACCATGAGGATGCAGTCAACAAAAAAGGAGACGCAATCTAAAAAGTGCCAACCGCTAATTTAGTCAGTGCCGTTTCTACACTTGAGGTTTCCACAGAACTTTTTCAAAAATAGAGTAATGTGCATACTCAGCCACTCCTGTTAATAAATTTTAACAGGAGTTTACAAGAGAAACATCTGCAGGATGACCATTTAGGTTACCAAATTCTGCATTATGTACAACTGAAGCAGTCGGGAGAAGACGCGACCACGGACCTGATTTACTGCCTCAGCACTATACGTGCAGCATGATGTTATGTCCTACCGAAGTACAAAACCTTTTTTGGTAATCGTTTAATAATGTGAGAAATAACTAATAAGTTTCCCTTTCAAACGGCTAATCATATAGGTCTGCGAACAAATCACTGTTGGTTTATATTATTAATTACAACAAAATACAGCCTCGGCCTATTCCTGCTTTCTAGTTCCCATTTAAAAACACAGGTTTTGTCCCGCTCGTTTTCTGAAGTAAGGTTCAAAGAAAAGGAGAACTGATTACATCACGGTAATAACACCACCGTGAGCGTTCCTTTCCAAATCAGCAACCGCTACTCAGAGTTACACTCACATTCTCTTCTGCCCCAGGACCAGAGGAGACCAAAATTGCCTGTCCACCTTAACAAAACTTCAGCTTTTGTTCAGCACTGTAACCGTTAATTGAACTAAAAAAGCCACCTGCTACACACTTCTTTAACAAATTAATCACTTAGCTTCTGTCCTGTGCTGAAAACCCCAGAAATTTGTAACACAATCTAATGTTGCAGTTGTGGCCCTAACTCAACCAAGCGGAAAAGCGTAAAATTCTCCTGGTTTGGCAAGGCCTGAGTCAGAGTACTTGTGGCTGTCATGTCACTCCACGAGTTCTCCGTTTCTATCATTCCAATTCTGTTTCAGTCAAAAAAGGGTCTAATGGAAGCATATTTTTCAATCCTGCCAATTCTGACTTCTGTCTACATTGCTTTCATTCCAAAAGAGTTACTGCTTTGTGAGAAAAAAAGTTCAAGTCTAACATATTTCTCTATTCAGCTCCAAATAATTAGATCAACAACAATAAATCCAAGAGTACTGGCCTCGGCCCACCCGCTGCCCCTTCACCTCTTCTCCATTTAATAAGTCCCATCAACGCAGAACTAACTTAAAAGGGAATGGAAAAAAAAAAGTTAGACGGAAAACTTTTGGAAACCCTATAACTCTATGCAGATATGAGCAATGCTTAAAATACTAAAGCAGGTATTTGTGTAGCAAGGACTAACTTATACCTGTATATCGTGCCCAGGACTCGTATTTAATTTTTGCCACCAGATGCAATACTAATATATGGAGAATTCTTTCTCAAATAGGTCTGTTCACTGCATTTCCCACATTTGTTTTTATTTCCCACACGCTCTGTCCCGGTAACAACTTTGGCAACAGCCACCATCCGCAAGAGAAGAGGTAGCTGGGGGCACGGAGGAACACGCATAGAATAGAAGCAGACATAACTCCAAACTATTCTGCTCTTCTTCATATGTCCTTGTCAACACACCAAGAAATGTTTCTCTGGAGTTACTCCAAGGAATTACTTACAAGGAACAAACTGCCAACTAGCACAGCAGCACTTGGTTGTTCCCACTAACACTGTTTCTGTTGTACCGAAGCTTAACGACAGCCTACAAAGCAATCTTGTTTTGCTTTCCCTCATGAACATCCAAGTACCACAAAAAAGCAGCAAGCCAGCCCAAAATCCCAGTTAAAAAGCAGTGACTTCCCGCCGGATGCTCTGTCCAAGGTCCTACCAACACGAGAAAGCCGCTCACCGCTGCGACGGCTCCCAGTCGCTCAAGACTCTTTTCCCTTCCTCAATTAAAAAGGCGCTCTAAAGTTCTCTAAAACAACAGATGGGGTTTGGGGGGTGGTTTTTTGGTCCCAAAGCTAGTTTCATGCTATCACGGAATGACCCATTTCGGGATTTGCTATTTTTTGGTACAGTTCTAAGGCCCATACTATTTAAGAGCTTAGAAATTTTAAATTTTGTTCTTATACTTGGCCAAGTTAAATTACTCTGAGCGCGATTTCTGAGTTCTAAGCAGTATTAATCGCTTCACTCCCCATTGTAAGACCCGACAGTCCAGGAATATTTAACAAGACGAATCACAGGTGATAACTTGGCACTAATTCCACTTGATTTAAGAGTTCTACCACCCTGTAATGAAAAGTGATACAACACTAAAATCTGCTTCTAGAAGTAGCAAACTACTGAAAAAATCCAAAATAACATTTGGCTTACTTGTCCGTCTGCCCTGCATTTGCTGTGCTTTCTGCTCTCATCCGGGTAAGTGCAGCAGCAGCTTCATCCAACGCGCAACTGACCGAAGAAGTCAGTCTGCGAAGCACCTCAGGATCTGCAAATGCTTTACCATCAGCTGTAGACAGCTTACCTATTCCTTTCATTCCAATTTACAACAAATTGGTACGCATGCCAGAAAAGGAGAAAACAGAGAAGTTGAAATTGTGCCTATGAGATCTGTTGGCAGAAACATTCCAAGCATAATGAACTACAGCTTCTAAAATGAAGGAATTTACTGTTTACAAAATTAATTTAAAAGCTGCACTCAGATGTGGTGTGCATGAATGAAACTCTCCGATCCACAGAGAGCATTCTTTTTCAACTACTGACAGCTACTTAGCATAAGCAACTAGTAAAGTTTTTCATACCATAGTTGTTATAAAACAAAGCCTCACTGAGCAATTTAGTTTTTGATATAAGGCTGCAAAGCCAAGGCCAGGTGTCAATTTTTACTCAGGCTTTGAGAAATCCAGCACTGAAGGAACCTGATAAGAAGCAGAGCCTTCACATGAAACTATGATTTTCCAAAATTTGAAATACTTAAATGAACTTCTTTCTCTACAGTGACTTGCACAACCTTGCCAAGTTCACAGCGCGTTACATTCTGCATTTATATTAGGCTCATATGAATTAGACTTATGCAAGCAGTTCCAGTATGGTCTCGTGTGTAAAGTCTTCGGGGTTAAACCTGTATGGGACATGAGCACTTACCTGCAGCTTCAAGTAAAGCTTCTAATCTTGCCTGGGTTTCTGGATCTACTGTTCTCAGGTCAGCACCATCAGCAGTACTTGACAAAAGCAATTTGGAAGCTGTTTCCAACATGGGGTTTTCGAGATCATCCTGATCCAAGATAAATGACTCCACCTGAAAAAAAAAAATCCACAATCTGGTTTAAGAATTATATAACTGACTGAATAAACTTAAAACACAAAAAACCCACAGTTGTAGTTTTCACTTAAGCATTTGCTTTTGAAGTATTTTGTTAGCCAAACTATCCTCAGTTGACGCTAAAGGGTATTATTTCATCAACGGAAACAATGAGATTTTCCAAAATCCCATACAAAAACCGTACCTTTTATCACGTTATCCGTTAGCTCTGTGACGAGAAGCCACGCGATATACTAGGAAAGTTTAAGACTGACTTCACATCTCCACACTGCACTCTACAATTTTCAAGTCCAACTTAACACAGGGAGGGAAAAGTGAGAGAATAGATATCACTCCAGAAGGGCTAAAGATAGTAGCGGCCATGAGTTTCTATGCGAGCTGTTGCTTAGTTTTGGTTTTTTCCTCCCCGAAGCATGAAAGATACATATAACAAAGACAGAATTATTGTATTTCACACAACCCAGTCATCTTTGAAAGAAGTAACCTACCCTCAAATGGTATTACATACTACGAGCACACAAAACTAGGAAAACTAAGTCATCCCTATTTTAGTGCCGACTGTTTTCTTCTGACTTGCAGAAAAAAATCTCTCAGCTATCTCACTTATTTCAAGTCTGATGTCTCCTAATCCAACATTAAAAAAAAAAAAAAACCAAAACTAGAGACCACCAACATGCTCTAGATATAATCAACTCAAATGCCACATACAAGGGTTTCACGGAATCCTTCTGGAGAAAGCATTTATTTAAACATTAGCTAGAGAACACGCAATTGCAGATATCTGCCTTTTTCTTAAAACAGATGCTGAGTGGTCTAAGTTCTTCTAAAGATCCTACTTTCCTGTACTCTCCGTATGTTTTGGTTGTGAAACACACAGAAATTAAGGAACACATCATCATATTAGAGAGAAAAGGCCCTAGCATCCATTTGTGTTTCACTGTCTGTTAAAAGAGAAATGGGTCAAGTAGTTTAGAGAAGACGCTCCTGTAAGAGTTCCATCAACGTACACCTAAGCCTATGAACTAGCCATCTTGAACCATTTATTAGATTATGAAGGCTAAGTTTAAACACCCCCCTACAAAGCCTCAAAAATGCGTGCCTTCAAAAAGGCAAAGAAAAAAACAAACAAAAAACCAAACAAAAACAACAATGCCCATCCAAAATCAAAATCAACCTAAATGCAAGTCTGCCAGACAAACAAACCACACATGCCAGCCACCCCTACAACATGAATAAAAACTTGATCATCTTTAAGTAAAAGCATCTACTGTTCGTAGTACAGCAGTAATCTATTTCTACACGGAATAGAGCTCATCAAGACAGAAAGACAATTTATTTTATTTTAAAGATTCATGTGTGTCTCCAACGTTTAAAAGTCTCACGAACATCACAAGTTCAGATTCCTGCAGATAAATGCCCTAAGAATCTAAGTGGGCAGACAAATCAGAAGACCAACCATTTCATCTCAAGACTCCTGAAAATTCTCCCTCCATCATCCCATCTACTCTCTTGTCACAAGTGAAGAGCTCACGCAAGAACTTTCCCTTCCGCGGTCGGCCTCCAGCTCAAAACTTACTAGGACATGGTACCAGCACATATCTTGACCGTAAACACCTTATTTGTTTAGGAAGGTGGGCTGAGAACTACTTTCAAAATTACTTCAGTTTATCACTTCAACCATACCATTGAGAAACCAAATCTCCTGTCAGACAACTTTTGGCAATACACAAGTATACATCTCAAGGGCATCTCTGAAGCCTCCTCCTGCTCCTTTGAAGCCTCCTTGCCCTCCTTCTTCAAACCTGGGAACACAGCAAGCTGAAGGAGATGAGTTGCAGCTTCTGATTCAAGTGGCTCTGATGTCACCAGCTGCCAACAACAGGACAGTCCTGCAGTATTCCATGTTGCTCCTCAGCACTACTTTTTCCAAGTGACACTCGCACAGGATGCAGTTTTCCAGTTTAGCAAACTGGTGCAGGCAACTCCTAGTTTCCTCCCCAGCCCTAAGGAACGGTTCACTGCTGCCTCGCCAGGGTCCTTCGCTGGTCACTGCCAGCTCTGCTCTGTGCATCTACAACCCAGTTTTTAGGCTGGTTTTGGTTCATCTGAGGACTTGCTATTTGTCTTCTTCCAGAGACCTAACCCTGCTGGAGCAAAAGAAAGGAACTACTCCGCTGTTCAGGAGCCAAGCGACAGATTTCACCACCGGAAAGGCAAACTACTGAGCAGTCAGAAGGATTCTTGGCTCATCCAACTCATGCAAAATCCCTGCTACTTAAGACTAAGTGGGGGAAAAAAAAAAAAAAAAAAAAAAAAAAAAAAAAAAAAAAAAAAAAAAAATCTGAGTGAGATACTTAACAGCTGGTCGTGGTTCTTCCTAACACTATGAAATATTTGCTAAGAAAAAAGTCAAAATAGGAAAACATCTCTCCCCCACTCACTTCCTCTCCCTTCCAATTAGGTCTTTTAGGCAGTTTAAGTTTCAAATGGAAAAATCTTCCTATTTTCCTTCCAGCTAAAAATATGAGCGTGGTATGAATAAAAAAAAAACAACTATAACACAAGAAAAGGGAGAAAAAGCAATCCACCTACAAACAATACAGCACCAAGACAACCACAAGTTATCAGAAGAAAACTTCCCTCGCAATGAAGTTTTGAAAATGTTTGTATTACGTGCTGTCGTTTAAACCACTTCAGAGCAACGTCTCAAGAAATTAAGTTATTAAATAACAGATTTAGACTATTTTATGGCATTCAATATAGCTAGTTTTCCTTTTCTAAGGTAGAAGAGATACATCTTCAACCTGTGGCTTGCAGAACTTTTCATCAAGCCTCCAGCTACCCTCTTGTGTATTCTCACGATTGCCTTTTAGCTTAAGGTTTTCATTAGATCTACAGTCCTGTTTTTTCAGCTGGTTCAGCGTGACACACAATACCCTACAGGGTGATAGTGATAGAAGACACAGTGTCTCACAGTGGTGAATAAAACTCTGTCCTGGTAGAAGTGAAAATTCCATTTTCGTTTCTACGAAAATACTGCCTTCTCTACAGAAGCTACGAACTGAAGACAAAGCATTTCCAGTTACCAGGCCAAGTAAACAGACATTTCCTTTAATGGTCTTCAGATGTATTTTATTTCCCTTAACTAAAAAAATGTGTAGAATAGTCCACAAATGCTCCACCTCACATATCAGAGTATTTAATCTGGGTTCTCAGTCAGTATTTCTCTGATCGAACAATACTCTGACATAATCCAATTGTTCAGACAGTCCCAAACAGAAGGCCTTTTACAAGATTTCTCCTCCTCTCTCATCCTGCAATAAGAATCTCATGTTCTGTACTTGCCCAAGTTTACTTTGCCCATAATCGCTTATAGTGTACTTGATGCTTCTACAACCAAAGTTATCAAGTTCTGACTACTCTCAAAAAGAACAGCCTACAGTTTTGATGCATTGAACACAACTGTGAAGAGAAATTTAAAAATGGCTCAGAAAAGCTCAGCATTAACAGCTATATAAACCCAAACCTCAAGGAAATCGCATGCCAGAAGTGCCTTACATATGTTCCGAGTCCTATTTTTCTAGGCGAAGAAGTCATTCTGAATTTTCCAAGTATTGTAATACTAGACTAAACTTAAACTTTCCATGTTACACACTTTTATCACCTCTTATTAAAAAGACGAGTCCTTCCGTACTTAAAAGGTTTTGCAACATCATCAAGTTGGGTTCTGCGCACGCACTCATCCTCTCCCTCAGTGACCTCTTTTGTCCTTTTCCCCGTGCACATTCCCAGGCTCCCACATGGCACAGCATCGTGTGCACGCACTCACACAGACCTAGGTTATTTTGTGTTCTCTGTTTTCTGAATACAGAGTCAAAATCCCACCTCTTCTTTCCTCCTCCAAGGCTGGGGTGATCAGTTTGCTCCTTCTGTTTTCCCCATGAAGTAGGACACATAACATCAAGGGATTTCCTCTTCACCAGACCAGAAGCAGGAGGTCGAACTTTTCACAAAAAAGATTCTGTGGGCAAGGCTGTATCTATTCTGTCATCAAGAACAGTACTTGGGCATTTTTAGTACTGTTTTGCCATTTGGTACATGGACATAAACATCTCAACCAGGTAAAAGCTGATCCACCAGGACTCATGTCTATACACCCTGAAGACAGTCCTGCAAGACGTCAGTAATTTTATGTTTTGACTGCCAAATACCAGATACTGAACATACAGTTTAATAAATGCCAGGTAAGAGCAGGAAAAAAAAAAAAAAAAACCACAAAAAAAACCAAACCAAAAAAGCACAATTGAGTTACTTTGCTCTAACTGGCATGGCTCTTGCCACCATGTGATACTAGATCAACCAGAGACATAATTCAGTTCTTAATGCTAACTCAAACTTCATCCATCTCTCATCATCAAGCCAGACACGCATAAAACTTGCCATCAGCAGAGATCTCAGTGTGGACACACTGATGTAAACATCCCCCCTGTATCCCCATAGCAGAGTCTTCCAAGTCCATACATATGCCTCTACATAGTCTTGCACAGATGTAAACCAAGGTCAAACAACAAACTTCCTCCCATAGTTTCCCTGACAAAAAAAAAAAAAAAACAAAACAAAAAAAAAAAACCCACCACACATACAAAAAACCCCCCATGCATTAAGGATTTGCAGAGAAGTCAGTCACCTATTGATTTCAATTTTACTACTGAGAAGGCTGAAGACAGATTAGCGTCTTCCTAATTTTATGTCAAGCCAGGGAGGGAGGGAGGAGGAAAGATACATTCTGCCTACAAACAACTGTCTCTTCACAGCTTTTACACTTAGGAAATCCAGTACTCAACACCAAACAGCTCCTCTGGAGCTATGTCATCAACTAAGACATCAAGCTAGTCAAGTCTCTTGACTACCAAAATTGGTATACAATACATGAAGTAACATTACAAGCCTAAAACGACAGCAACTCTAATCTTACTCTCAGCAGAAGTACCTGCCACAGATTGGCAATTTAGTATGAAAACTCTTCATACACATTAAAACACAAAAAAACAGTACTACACATCTGACCACAACACTACTGAACTCTGATGATACTGCACAACTACACTAGTGAGAAGTTCTAATCTCGTTTGATGCCGCGCAATGAAAGAACCCAAGAGCAAAGCTAAGCCTTTTTGTTACGCTAGTGACTTTGGTACCTTTAAAATGCCACTCGGTTTAATGTATGAGAAGAGGGAGTTCAGACACATCTAAGACTTAGTAATATTTACACTTTACATCAATATAGTTGCCCACAAAGCATTACCCAAGAACTTTATGATTCACTAAAGTTCATCAGTAGTAGAGAATATAAAAGCAACTATTTAAAATTTCATTTATGAACAATGGCAGAAAACGCTTTCCAGCATCCACTACCTACTAAAGCCCTTACTGCAGAATAACAAAAGCCCATTATTTATCCATCTAATCAGTACATAGCTGCCATGAATAGCTCTGGTCATTAATTTACACGGCATCTCCAGCATTTGTTTATTACTGTTCTACAGTTTTTCCTTTATCACAGCTGTGCTACAAGGACGACCCAGAAGCATTAAGAAAAGGCTGTAACAAATAATTTTCTCCTTCATATCTCAGGTTCCCGGCCTGACTTCAAGAGCCCATTTTGCCAATTCCATTCCCTAGTCCTTCTCTTCAAGGCCATCCTGCACGCAGACAGTAATTACGTGCTACTGCTTCCCAGCATTTAGTCAGAAATGAACACAGAGTAAACATTCAAGACCCTACATTCCATATAAATTATAAAACTGACATCAGATTACTGCAACATGTGCCATCTGAAAGCGGATGCACAGAGATGGAGGGCAGCAAACACTTGCTTAATTGTACGGTACATTTAGGCACACAATGTCATTAACCCAGCTGAAACACTTGCTTATAAGAACATGAAAGGCACCCTTGGCCAAACATCCAGTAACATCTTCCTGGAAGCCACGCAAGTTCCTAGCTGCATTTTAGCCATTGTTTATAATGAGAAAACAGACAATATAATGTTTCTCTACCTTGAGGCCTTAGACGAAGACACGTTCAAAAACAGTAGTAAACAGCTCTTTAAGAAGTATCAAGTAAGTAGTGAAATCCTGTTTTAGTGTCTAGCAGTTAGGTTGCAAACAACAGATATCAAAGGCTGTGAAACAGCAAGTCGTACTCATTAACATAAAAGGATGAAACGTTTTTAAGCTTCAAGTGTTTTTAAGCTCCATACACAAGAGCATCTGAAACCTGATTTGGATGAACCACACTAGCCCAGACGAAGTCTTTTAAAAGGCCCAAAAAACACCTTTCATGACAAAATATTTTCTCTGCAAGTTTTTTTCTTATTCCTGGGGCTGGACGCTATTTTCTAGGCTTAAGATCCAACAGCAGATTTGTTTCTCGGCTTTTCTCAGATGACTCCCATGACTTCTGCCTCACATTCGGCACCCATTACAATTTTAGAATTAGCTACATTTTTGCCTTGGCCCTCTAGCGCTTGATACCCAAAGGCTGTCAAATGGATCCTATGAGAATCAAGGCTTAATACAAAGCCTTTCCGAAGAACCTAGCGTACAAGGAACAGCTAGTGGCTACCGCCACGTAGCAAACCCCATCACCTCGAACAGCCTCTAACAGACAGTCCTTTTGTATTATTTCTTGAGGTACAGAAGGACCTACTGCCAATTTGCAAGCACTGCAACAGTTGATTCTTCCCAGCTCCAGAACTTTTAGAGACCAGCAAAGGATTTTTCAAGACAATATGAAATTTAACACGGATTTTCAAGTCCGTCAGGTATTGCAAAGCCACCTTCAGACCAAAACGACAACCATCACCAGGTCAGTTAATAAGCTTCGGTTCCACTACAGTGACAAGTTACTAGCGTGAAAAGCAAGGAAACTTCAGATCCTTCACTTCCTCAGCTAAAAATGGCTCCCATGCAGCGATCAGTTTTAATCCCGATTTACACAAGGAACTCCTCATATAAACAGCAGAGCGTGACCCACAGTTACACTGCCGTCCCCTTGCACTCTAGCAACTCATATCCAAGATTATCTCAGCTTTCGCTCCAGAACAGTTTTAGCTCTCACACCTCCAATGGCAGAGAGCTAATTATTTCTGTCCCTGCACTTCATCTCATTAAGGCAACGGATTGTTTTTACAGCCTCTGTCATTTACTTATTTAAAGCTGGACCTACAGCACTTGCACCGCACGAACGGCATGTGCGGGACTGGACAGGCGGGAAGGGGGCACCGGGCCAGCACACAGACAAACCTTTTCTTGACCATCACAGACCAGTCCATAAACTCCCCTGGAGTCTGGGATCAGGACCCTTGTCAAGATTCTCTTCTCATACGAAAAATGGTCCCCGTGTATTTTTTAGGTGCTGATCAGTTCCAGTGAGTATCTGCTAATCACTTCGCACAGCCTTGGGGATTACTGTGAAACTGTTCCGAGTTATTGCAAGACACTGCACCAAAAAAAAAAAAAAAAAAAAAAATTATCTCCATCTTTCATACAAGTTTCACGAGCATTTCTTTAAAATAAAATATTTTCCACTGTATGAAGATACCCTTCGAGTCTGTTTTACACAGAAATAGCAGCTCTTATACTATTATCTTGCAACGGGAACACACAAGAGGAAATAAAACAACATTCCCTGTGCAAGAACAAAGTCCAACTCTGACTACTAACTAGTTAAGTTTGCTTTTCACAACACTGCTAGGTCTTTTTAATGTCTAATATCTAAACGTTCAACACACATCAAGGGATTCGTGAGGCAACAGTGAATCAAAACTAAAGCAATGATACATGAGGAATGTAGCAAACCTAGCGCAATATTTCAAGCACCCATTTTTCACTTGGACACACAAAACCTACAAATTACAATGCATCATTCCATCACGTTTTTCATCTCAATGGGCTACCGAAATCTTTATATGTAGCTTTCAGTTCTAAGTGTCAAGAAATCACTTGGGAGTCTTAGAAAGACAAAACACTCATTATTGCAATGGTACTTCATAATGCCCATAAAACATACGTGCACTGCATTTTTTGTTCATCTTAAGTCACAGGTCGGCTCAGCGTAAGAAAGGGTAGAAAATTTTTTGAGCCCCTCGCATGTCCCATACTAAAGCAACAACTTCGTGTCTGCTCTCCCTTACCCTGCTACCTTTTAGCCCTCGGAATATCACCGCTTACACGTTCAAAGTACATTAACCCATCCCAGTTGAAAGTCAGCTTACTGGAAAAAATACTCTCATCTGAACCATCAATACAAAGCAACCGACTTACACACATCTTGAAATAAAACAGTGGGAACAGACTTTGACTTTGTCAAACCAAATACTAAGGCAAAGTGTATGGTTCTGCCTTTTCACCTAAGTCTACATGTTTTCAGGTGAAACTACCACTTAGTTTACACAGGTTTCAGGCCATTTTAATATGCAGATCTTCAAGCATTAATAATGTATTATATTAAAAATTCCATTCAAAGCTTTACTGAAGACAAGCCTCCGGCATTGCTTGCCATTTCTGTGGGGACAACCTAGTTTTTATGACATAGCTCTGAAGTGAAAATGATGGTTTGCTGGATATTTACACAAGACACCATTTTCTTTAGATAAAGATCAGCTTCCTGGTTACTGAAAGGGAAAGCAGACACGAAATCCAAGTGAAGCAGACTGTTTTGCCTACTCGATTTCAGACTTGCAGTTTCTGTGGTTTTTTCTTCAAATCTATTTTGATACAGGAACAAGCTGTGCGATTCTCCCTTGCCCTACCCAGCTACTACAGCAGCACTGTCACCGCAGACACTAAGTCTTACAGCAGCATTTCTTCCCTGCACGGTGAGGATTGCTTCCAGTTATCTGGGACACATAAAATCAGATCTGTTGTCTTTCAAACATGCAGTGACCCTCCCCAAACCTAAACGCCTTGTTCAGCAAAAATTTGAAGTCCGGCAGCTGGAACGTCTCAACAGTGTCTTCTTTCATTTTATTCCGTCAACTATACACTCCATTTCTCTCGCTGCTGGTAAAAAAAAAATTAAAAAAAAATACAAAAGGGGGAGGGAGGGGGAACGGTGGGAAGAGTAACAGTCCATGCTGCTGAAATGGCATAACACCGTCCTCATGATTGGCACCAACAGAGTTTCTGCTGCAGGGACACCTGCATTATTACTGCAGTATTACTGTGTTTCTGATGACGAGACAGGTGCTGATGTATTCACACAAAAATTCCCTCCTCTCCTCTGTGGTCCTTATCCCCAGCATTACAAACAACAATAGTCAAACAGGCAGACTGATACCTATGGCTACAAGAAGGCTGTGAAACTATGAGGAAAAACACCTTCAGTTTAATACTCTTTTTCCATTTCAAATCTTCATTCCAAACACTCAGCATACTTCCACATTAAGCAAATTTATGCATTAACTGGTATCCAGCTGTAATTGTTTCTGCAAGAAGAATTTCATGCCAACGTAAAAATAACAACACCTCAACTCATTATCTTATTAAATTCTCTGCCCCAATTTCACATTTATGCAGAGGGGAAGAAAAAAACCCAACAAGTTTTAGTCTCTGATGAGTAACAGGACATAAAAACCACATGCAAAAAAAACCAAATTACAACACTGAAACCACCTGCCATCATGCTTCCGAAAGCTCAGCTTCAGACAACACTTTTATATTAACAATAAAAGAGCTGACACGTTTCCAATCCAACCCCTTGAACACAGGTACGCACCTTCACTCTCCCAAGCCCAAAAAAAGCTGAACACGAACATTTGACAGAAAACATCTCTTTAGGAGTGGACTTAGAAAGAGCTGACCACAGAAGCAAAGCTTTGACAGCGTATGAATAAGTCAGACCAGCGCTGCGTCTGCACCAACCCCGAGATATGGTGGTCTACATCGGAGCCACTGACACGTATAACAAAGGTTGCTCCCATACTGTCCGCTGCAAAACCAAAATGGAAACAGCTTTCTGCAAAATAACCCCGACAAGTGAAGGATACTAAACAGCCAGCCTGATCCTACGCGGGCAGTTTTTGCTGCCCTTAGCAAGTCACCTGTCATGTCTTCCCAAACAATCCAAGTTGATCTATCAGAGAGACAGAATACAGGGGACACGTAACAACTGCGAAGAGAAAACACGATGCAACGGAGCTTCCCAAAATCACCCTCTCCCCTTGTCACCCAAGTCCCCCAGTGTCACACCTGAACAACAACTGCAGCCCCCTAAGACTCTCTCTCAAGTATCTGAGGTAAGCATCACTTAAGCTGCTTAACAAGTTACTTAGAGGGCCACACAAACCAGAGCCTACTCATTACAGCTGTAAAAAGCTTAGAGGGGTCAGAGCCTCTGACCACCCAGCCAGTGCTCCACCCAGACTATCGCAGGCTCTTTAAGACAAGCCTTCCGAGCTACGTAAATGGCATTTTAAAGTCTTCCCATCTCTCCTCCTGCTGAAGGACAGCTCAAGGACTGCAAATCTCTCTAGATTGCACTTGAAGCACATCCTGAGGACCACCACCACAGACTCAGACTGACCCCTAATCATGACATGGCCAGCTTCGATGGATCTAGTAGTAAGAACTAAGGAACACAGAGAACATAAGGAGTACAGAACAACACAGCCGTATGGAAGCCTATTCAGCTTTGTCATTCAGTACGTAAAAATAGGGGAGTACATTAAGCGTGACTCCGCTCTTAAAAGGTTTTGGAAGTCTACCTGAAGAGCACCTCAATTCCCAGTAACGCTAGCATCTCTGAATAACGTGTGCACTACTGAAAAAGGACTAAGCAGTCCTACGTCCTATTCCTCACTGCCCTATTTTCAAGAGACTAATTCTTCTCTTGAGCCTTGTTTAGGGAAGGTGAGCTCACTAGAAAGAAAATCCTTCTCTAACAGTTGGTCCCATTCCTTTTCCACTGGACTCACCTTTTGCCTTGACTGTATACTCCAAGGATAGATTTAACAGATCGGTTCTCAATACAGGCATTTCTAAGCCCACAATGAAGTGCCTTGCTACGCTGACAGATCCACATCAACTGATTTAGAACCTCGAAGCATCCTCCTTTGAGGTAACACCGAAGGAAAAAGTGAAAACTTAAAAAAAAAAAAAAAATCCTAAGCTGTTAAAAACACAAATGCACTGTTTCAATTCTGCTATCTCTACGAGAGCCAAGCTTGAAATCCCAATGATAATTTATTATCTTCATCACTGGTTAACTTCAAGGGGCTTGTCCGCATGTTTGTTGCCTGCAGTCTTCAAGGGGATGTATCTTGAGCTTTCTTTTCACAGCTCAATAAGCAGCCATTTCTCTGTCACTCTCAGGCTTTGCTGTAACAGATCAAGACCCTTAACTAATCCTTTGAGAAGGGAGTTTAGAGCAGCTTAGCGCAACTAAAGGTGGCCCAACTTCGCACAAGCGCTTTTTCAGGAATATTTTTCACCTCTTCCATTTCACTGGCCCGATGCACTCTGTTGACATTTCAGTTCAGAACTGTGCACACCCATCCATTTCCAGCTGAAACAAGTTGTTATTCTAAGGACTGTAGATCAGCACAGCTGAACAATGGAAACACAACATCATAACTTCTGTGTAGACAAAGCTAGCGGCAATAAAGCCCTATGCAGAAACAGTGCTGTGGAGCCTTGCCTTCATCCAGATTTTCTAACAGCATAGTTGAAATCTGTTAACACAAGAGCATTTCTCTCAGATTTAAACACACACTTATTTCTTGCATTGAGGCCAGGCCTCAGTTGACCCAAAGCAGCTCCTCTGCAGTCCATGACAAGAAAGCTGTCAAACTTAGCAAAGTACGCAGATTCAGATGAAAGAGGACAAGAATTTATAGCTATTCATGCCAATCACAGGCAAGACCACCCTCCTATCCATCACCACGTACAATGTAGAACACCGGAATCCTATGTCCATTCAAAATAGATTTGCAAAAAGAAAGCCTCCACTAAAACTGCTATGTGCTGAGTTGTCACTGACAGAGCATGTTCTATTTGCAAGGTTAGGAAGAGGGAAACCACCGACTTTCTCAGTCTTCGCAAAGAGATGCTTCAGATTTGCTACTCTAAATCTGCCAGGAAACTTTTCTCAGTCAGCACAACTTTCAACAATTAGCCTAGTCAGCTTGGCTTCACTCCTCCCTGCATCTGCAAGTGACTACAGCAGTGGTAAATCAGCTACAACTCCCACTAGAAGTTTATTCCTGTTCCCTAACGGTTGTCAAATGACTTATTTCTGTGTGTTTCCCAACTGTGATCTTAAAGCCAAACTCAATCCCAAAACAGAGGGCAGCTCACATGCTCATTCATACCACAAAACCTCCGAACAGATGACAGACCACTCTGTTGTGCTGGCCACAAAATACACACGCAGGAAGACCTCAATTCTCTGAAACTTCTAACATGCAGACAAGCTATTAAGTCAGCAGTATTTTGCTTCAACAGTATCAGAAGGCAAGCGATTCATGTTTGCCCACATATTTTCATCCCTGAACACAGACACTGAGCTATATAGATCAATGGGATCACAGGACAAGAGAAATAATGGGAACAGAAATAATCACAACAAGCTACTGTTCCCCTCGGGACTAAACCTCAGACCTCCTGATGCCTAATGCACTCCTTTGTTAACCCGAACACCATGTCCCCCATCTCTAGGAAATTCCTCCCCCTCCCCAAAACTTCAAAGCTAACAGCTCTGTTCTGCCAGAAGGATGCCCTCCCGACAACATCTGCGGAAACCCACCACCGGCACCCACCACCACCCATCCGGCAGGACCAGCTGTCCTCCGCTCCGCAGCAATGATGAATACCACGCTTTCTTGTCGTGGGAAAAGGAACCCACAACGCTACAGTTCCGTGAAAGGATGATCGACCTCTGAGAATCCAACAGACACTTCAAAGGCTCTGTTCATGGCAGCAGTCTACGTCAAAACTCTCCTACTCAGTTTGGATCCGGGGTGCACATAAACCTGATGCTTCAGAGACTTCCCCTTCCCAACCACAAAGCTGTTCAATTACCAGGAAAACTAAGGAAAATCAATTTCCCTGTTGCACGAACAACTCCAATTTTACTTCTGTAGTGGCACCTTGAACTCCCTCTCATGTCTAAAAACCACCAGGCGAGCTCTCCTCAGTCAGAACACCTGGGGGGGGGTCACCCAACTGCTGTGTCTCAAAGCTTTAAAAACCCTTGTACGACATCAGACTAGCATCAAGGAAGAAGCAAAGACACTCACAGCTTCCCCCCCGCTCCCTTTTTTCTCTGGTCAGGATCGAGAATATAAACCAAGCATCTACATTAACTGCTTCCTGGAGAGCTCATCGCTCAAGCGCAGTGTTTCGATAGTGTCCTGCCCGAAACCAACTCCACTTCAAGAAGGAGAACCAGAAGCAGTACGACAAGACTACCCGGCCAGAAGAGGCACAAAATGGCTCTATGCACCGGGGCTTTACAGGAACAGTTGGCTTTCAGCTAGGCTTTTCACAAACCTGCACCTAGTGGCACTGTGTTGCAAGAACTCCAGTTATTTACTTTAACGTGTTGCTTAAAGTGCTCAGGGCTTATCTGAACACCTATCGGGAACTGCAGGCTTCCATTACATCAGCTCTTAAAAAGCCTAAGAGAAGCGTGTGGCAGTTATACGGGTATCATAGTATATAATCATCGGAGACTTTTTACCAAACCACTTGCACAGTAATGAAGGTGCATACCAGAAACTACACTTTTGAGTGGAACATACTGAGCAGTAAAAGACCTAAGTTTCCCCCCAAAGCATCCCATTTTTCTCTCTTTAATACAAGCCGATGTGGAAGTTAGCATAAAGCTCCAGTAACAACAGCCAACTTGAAATTTGCCATTTAAATGATGATATACCAACCCTGGGGCAGCAAAATCGCATTTTGCAGTAGCAGCGCGGGGGGTTGATGAAGCGTAGGAAAGGAAGCGTGGCAGAGGCCGCCTCAGCCTCAGGTGAGGCGCGCACCCCGCTGCACCCACCAGCTCTCTCCCTGCCTTCCCTGCCACGAGGCTGGAAATAATACAAATCAAAACAAAGAGTCCAAAACGCCATCAGGGATGGAAGAAATGTTGTCGGGCACTACAAAAAAATCCTCTCACACGACACGCTCCCAACCCCTCCCCGTCTGCCCCCTCCACGGCGGCAGACTGTCTCTTTGCTTGCGCTCAGAAAAATGAGGATCTACTTTAGAGGAAAAGACATGTCAATGGCAGACATCCATCTCTCCCAGCACAGCAAGAAAGAAAAGCTGTTTGCCTCCCACTCCTGTCTGCCTGTTTTGCCCACTATGTATAACCTATACTCCCTCCAGAAGCTTTTTTCCTCCTCTAAGAAAACAGCAGGGAAGAGAAGTCTTGAAAAGAGAAATATTGAAAAAACAAAGATAACCATTTTAGATAAACAGTATTTTCACTGCCCTCAATGAACAAATGATGCTCAGCAGCGCTACCATTCGTTTTGACCTAAGCTCCGTATTTTTCCCTCATTGCTCCTGTTAAAAAAAAAAAAAATCCTCTCAGATTCTCAATTCTGATTGCTGTTGCACATACCCCGACATGTGCATTCCAGACATCGGGTCCACAGTCACCAGAAGGACACACAAATTTATTCTGTCATTCACTGTGACTACTGAGCATAAAACACAGTAAGCAAGTGGCCTGAACTGCATAACACCAGTTGGTTTTGAAACAGAAATAGTTTGAGCTGCCCACATGTTTTCTTACACAAATTTGGCAGGAAATCATTCCCTTCTGTAAGTAGTTTTGGTCAGCTGTTCTTCACCGTAGCAAGCAAGTGCTCTGCAACGAAGGATGAAGCGGCAGAAGGGAACAAGGACATGCGGAGGAGGGACAGGATGAACGCACAAACAGCTATTCTGTTTTGAGTCCAACTCAGAACTCCCTTTGGCATGAATGAAACAGCGATGTGTGCACAGGCTTGTTCACAGCACTACAGGATCAACTTGTATGCAGAGATGTAAAACAAAACGCAGGAATGCTAGAACAATTTTTCTTGTTCAAGCAACACAATGCGTAGCTGAACTTCGCCACAGCTTTCCCTTCCCATCACCGAAGCAATTAGAGCACCAATCCCCTGTATAGGACGCAGTGCAAGTATAAGACAGACCCGTCCCTCTCTTCATGGTCTTAACGCAATATGCTATTCCAGGGTCTAAAAAAAAAAACCCGAAGAAACATTATACATGTCCCACTATTCATCCTTCTTGACACTAGGTGGTAGCTTCTTTAGTCAAGGCACGCTACACCAAGTGACCAACAGGCAACAGTTGTGGACACTAGAGCACGTTAGAAACAAGAAAAGCGATACAATACAGGGAAAAATATCCTTACTAGAAGGACAGAGTTTTCAAACATTTCTCTACTAACAAAAGAAAGATTTGAGACATAGCAGACATCTGCATTTTGTTTCCAGCCTCCCCAATGTTTAAGCAAAATTGCTATTCTGTTTAGCATATGCAGGTTTAGCTGCCATTCCCTTCTACCTTAACTTCCAGACGGAGGCAACAGAGACCAGCCGTGCTGCTACTGCTAAAACTCACCATCACAGCAAAACCAGGAGACTGAAGAATGGCTCCTTAAGGAAAGTGCTTTATGTCAAGATCAGTGAAAAGGGTTCATCCCAAGCAAATCAAATGCTACATGCCATTCAACTGCATAGCAAACTATAAAAGTCCCTTTTTTTTGTCCTGCGCAGATGACAGTTAGGACCGTCCTAGTATACCACCTCCAGAAGTTCTGTGGCCTGCATCCAATTTGACCCATCGGTATCAGGGAGGGGAAAGTAGAAACTAGAGGTCCTTAGAGGACATCTACTTTTCTCCATGTAATTATCCTAGTGAAATCTCCCTTCACTATCTCTCATCATGCAGCATAACCAATTCAAACTATCATGTAAAGACATATATGAAATTAACCAAAAATAGTTTAGGAAGATATGACTAGCCTGGTCAAGAGCTTTGAAATTACTTTGAGTCATTCCAGTTTTGTTTATTGGTATTTATTCGTGTAAAATTAAATGGAGAAACAGCTATGCAACTGTCCCAAAATAACCAACCATGATTACAGACATAAAAATTGAGCCCAACAAAAAAGTGAAACGGAACCAACTGAAACGTAATGGTGGATTTCTTTTCCTTTTTTGGCATTTACAACCGAAATCTTTTTTTCATTTCAGTAAAGGAACTGATATGGCCTAGTTTACCAATCTTCTCTTTGGATGAGAAGCAAGAGGATAAAGTTACGGGACGAGACAGTACAGTATCTGATTAGAATTCCTATTGTTACTGCCTGGGGAACTGAGCACAGAAAGAATTATTTCTAGTAATTTCAACTCATTTAGTTAAAATTCTGACGGGCTCGATAGTCACTGAATTCTTCCTTCAATACAAACTACTGTTAGGCATACCTAATAAACGAATTACAATTTTTATTTTGCCCTATTTGGCACACCCAACTGGAAGCTGCTGCATATTGAACAGATTTGAAAGGGTTTTTACATATGGTAAATTAACAGACTTGTGAAGGTAGCTAAAGTAATGCACAATTATTTGACTAAATCCAAATACATCTTTTTTCCCCCCACTCTTATCAAAAAGAGGTCCTATTAAAAAAAGAATAAATCAAGGTTTAAGGGCAAAGCAAAGACAACAATGTTAAGCAGAGTCTTTCTTCGCATGCTAGATATAAAAATTGTGTGCCAAGTTCCTTCAAATGACTACCACAATTTTGATTTCTACTCTCCCCTTAACGCTTCTGATCACATCTGTTCCACAAAAGTATTTTAGCATATTTATTCAATGTTTACACAAATATAGCTCCAGTATCAGCTTCTCAGTAGGACAAGCTGCATCATGACATGTTTCTTCTCCTTCCCTCCCCGAGCACAAACTACTTTCAGCTGTATTCAGATCACAGATAAAACTGCTACTATTAAGTTCCTTTTCCTATTACAACATGCTTGTCCACAGTAGGGGACAGGAACAACACATTTCTTCCTAAAACATCAAAGATATTCAAGTCCATCACCTACTAACAGAATGTTGCTGGCTTAAGTGCAACGAAACTGAAGAAACTGTGCAGTGAAATTGAAGAAACTGTGCAAGAACTGGGTAGCACGGGAAATGGTAGCCATGAGGTGACAGAAAACCACATTTATACTAGCCAGTTATCCAGATTTCCTTCTCGTGTCATTTTGATGCTGAGGTAGTGTAACAGGTTGTTTTGAGTGTGGGTCACAGCTCTAGAGCATGTGACCTCCTGTCAGTCAACACCGCCAGCAAATTCCAGCAAGGCAAAGATCTGCAGAGATTTTATGCACATGCAGGAAAAAAGGGACAAGTACCTTGGGCATAAAAAGAACCTTTTTACACACTTCTATAGAAGCTTAAAGACAGGACATATGGGGGTAAAAATCTAAATAAGTTCACCTAAAACACGTCTCTCAATTCTCTTTATGTTTTTGATCAAGTACCTCATTCAAACCAACCGCTCAAAAGATGGAAGAGCCTGGGTGGGACGAGACCTTTGCAGATCATCCGATCCCACCTGCTAGTCAAGGCCTTGGTTAAGTTGTCCCAATGAGCAAGACACTCGCTGGCAGACACAACCAGTGAATAATGTTGACCTTTCAAACTGCAGTTACACCAGTACGAAGTTGCTTATCGCCTTAAAGGTTTCTCACGCAATAATTAAATTTTCATATTATTGTACCAAGAACAAACTGTTACTGAAAAAGATAAAGCAATAAAGCATAAATAACAAGAATGGTTTCCCATTATACTATCAAGCTTGCAATCTCTTCCTGCAGGTCAAGGACAGACAGCTGAGGACCCAAAGAAATCACATCTACCCGCTTTTACTTCTTGCTCATCACACAGGGGAACGCAGATCCAGCAGCTGAAAATTAGCTCCTTGCCCTGCAAAACAGTCTTATCAAATTAACCGGAAGGGGGAAAGCAACGGCAATCAAAGACAGGATTTGCTTTTCTAGAAGACTGAACCTACACCCTTGCTGTAAGGTCTTTGCCTCATACCACAGAAAAAAAATGGGCAGAGGCGGCAGTATTGGGGGGAAGAGTATTTTCAAGGGAAGGGAAATCACCTTCCTATGTTTTATTTGAAAGCACTAGACAACGACGATCCAGAAAGAGCCCTTGGGAGCCAGCCAGGCAGCTTCACTCTAGTTTCCACTCACCTTTGTGAAGCTGCAAACACACAAGCTAGCAGGGCCTAGGTGACTGCCACCACTGCTACTCAGTCAGACTGACACCATTCTGTCAAATCCACCGAGACAGGGGAAGAAGGCGGCAGCACCGAGTTTTTCACTACATAAATAGTTGCGCAGTAGATCAGAAAGCTGCTTAAGTACCTCAGCCGGTAAGCTCAGAAAGCCCCTCTTCTCTCCAGCTGATTGAAGATAGAAAAAAAAAAAAAAAAACCAACCCCAAAAACCCAAAAAGTATTTCCCATACTACCAGCCAAGCAAGGATATGGCGCAAATTCAGGCATCCTGGTCTTCCTACTCATCTTCACTGCACATCACTAGGGATATTAGTGCCACTTCCTGAATATAAGATGGCTGATGAATATTAACCTCTTCCGTTGGCGTGTTCAGCTTGCTTTCCTTCAGGCCAGTTCTCCTCTCCGAACAATACTTCAGACAAGGCGTATTCAACTACGATCAGTTCTCACTCACCCCAAGAGCTCCTGAAGATGAGTTCACCTCAGAACCATTTAGGCCCACGCCATGAAACAGCAACCAAAACCACCTGTTTTTCTTAAAGTTTAGGCAAACTATAGCACGATCAGCAAGCTATTGACTGGCTCAAGTGCACTAACCAGATGCAAACGACTAACAAAACAGAAGGTTGTACCTACTCTTCAGCAGAACATGCATTCTGTCAAAAAAGTCATTTCTACTTCAGACTATCAGGCAACAGCACGACTTCACGGCACCGCAGCAAGTCAGCGTCCGGCTCGTGGTGTACTGACAGCGCTCCGTACTGAGTTCTTGCTGCCTGGCCACGAGCTTCAGCTACACCTTTTAAACATCATTGCGGGGGACGACCTCGCAACATTTAGGTTGCAGTCCTGTTGTTAACGTTAGCTCAGTATTTCTTGCGAGTAAACCTTAGAAATCCTACTACCTTGTACACAGTCCGGAACATAAGCTTCCCATATCATCAGCTGGGGTTGGGACCAGACACAGCCCAGACTTCATAATGATGCCTTAATAAAAAGAATAGTACAGCAGTGCTTCTACTTACTTGAAAATAAAACATCAAGATGACGTTGTTCTGAGAAACAACGTATGAACAACTGCAACGAATCACTAGGAAATGCTGGAGGACATCAGTAGCCAATGCTGACTTCATATAGGCAAACTCTTTAAAAAGACAGGAAAAGAGGCAAGAAGCAAAACCAAGTGAAACTATGACGAAGAAAATAGGGAAAGGCATCGCTTCTTCTTTAAGAGCTGGAACATGTGAAAGCTACTAATGCCCAAAACAGAAATACTGTAATATAACCCTGACTTTAATCTTCAGACCAAGAGACTACAACGTTTATAAATATTAAAACCTTGGCCTGTTAAAAAAAAAAAAAAAAATTGCATTGCAGAGGCCTCTCTGATCTCCAAACTTGCATTATAGACATTACTCTTGTATTTAGTTTTTGCTATTCCTTCCATTATTGTTTCACAAAGCAACCATGTCCTCAAGCAGAGTAGTCTCCACTCTATATAAAGCTTCTGGTCACTACATAAGCTATGCTCCACTGTCCTCACTGTGGCCCAACTAGACAAGTGAACGTATAATACACTATCCTTTCATAATACCTCACCTCTGACCGACACCAATGGCAGCTACACTTAAACCGAAGTATGATCTTACAGGTTATTAAAATATCCCCATGATTCTAGCACAAAATTAAAACAAGTCTCCTGCAGTTTGGAAATACTCCCAATACCACGATAAGAAATGAAGGTTTGTTCGCAATGATTTTGAGTTTCAGTTCAAGGTAGGTGAAGGGTATTTAAGCTAGAAAGTTAAAGGCTTTTTTTTTTCTTTTAATGCACTTACCAAGGACATAAAGAAGCTGCCACATGTGGGCTAGCATTATACTCCAGTCTCCTCCTCTTATGGCAAGTACAAACAAGACTGCTTAAAAACCTGAAGGTCAGAACACATGGTTGCTTCTCTTGAAAAGTCAGAAATCAACACAGGGAATATAAATTGACCCCTCTACTGTCGCAAGCTTCCGAAGTGCATTTCTGTGCATGACAATACAGACCACATCCTCATCTGTCAGGACAAAACATACCTCCTTTTCTCCCAACCGAGAAAATGTTTCTGTTGACTCACTCAAGTGTCAAAAACACGAGTACGGCTTTATGTCTCTCTTTGAATACCGTACTAAGGTCTCCTGTAGCACAATTACTCCTTCAGTAGCATATATGAGCCAAATCTTGAAAGGTTATACCAACAAAGAAAGCCTTGTTGTTGTCAGTTTGGTCACACATCAACACAGAAGTATATAGCCAAGATACACATTATCAGAAGAACCAAATGAGAGAGAAGCTACTGCAGATTAACCCCACAGTACTTAAATTTTATTCAACTGTATTCCCACACAGCATTTTCAATACCAGATTCAAGAAAGAAAGCCAAACAAAGTTCATCTTCAGCTGACAGTAGCAAAGCCAGCTCAAATTCTGCATTAAGTACACCTTCTTTGAAGGTGGCCTAAGCACACAGCAGCCAGGACGCCGCATGGTATCTTACAGGCTAACAACCATTTCCGCCTACAGTTCCATTAAACTTGCTGAAGAATTATTTTAGTTTTATCCTCTGACAGGAAAGAAATACAGGGAAAAATTACTTCTAACGGGGTCCTGCAACTTCAGTAATGAAACAAGAAGAGACTGTGCTTTCACCTCATCTTGTTTCTTCCTCTACCCAAGGCAGTAGCCTTCACACTAGGGCAAGCTAGAACATGTGAACTACGCATTACTCGATGACTATCTACCTTTTTAACTCAGAAGTGATTTTTGCCCCAGAAGGACCCACTCGCTTCTTCCAGTAAGCACCTCTAACACAGTTTGAACCTCAGTCTCTATGCTAACTCAACAAAAACTAGCACGCTACAGAAAAAGCCTTTTTCCCCTGTTTTAAATTATAACCAATTTAGAGGTGAAAACATTCTTGAAGATTTTATGAAGAGGCAAGGGCTGATCCCTTCAAATTTAACTAAATACTAAGCAATACAAAGTCTGTCCAATAAAACAGACACCAGACATAGGTTCTGCCGCGTAAGCGAGAGCAGTTCTCCCGATCTTCACGCTGCTGTCTTTGAACGAACACCAGAAACTGCTCCGCAGGAGAAAAAAAAAGGCCTAAAATGGAAAAATAAGACACACACCGTAAACACACTGTTCAAAGTTACAATAGAAACAAGTTCTGAGGGAACCAAGTTTTACCTCTGAACCTGTACTGGGAACGCAAGACAAGTACATTGCTTCTACTGACGCACCAAGAAATTGCTAACAGCCTCCACCACTACCAGAGTATTTGAGATTCATGAACAACTGATTCAGTCATAGTTTACACACACCTCAAGTCACACAAGCTGTACTAGATTTTTGAAGATCTTTTACCTGGATACAGTCAGTCTCACGACCAGGAAGAAAATGTGTGATGAAATAATAAAAAAAAGAATTAAAAAAAAAAAGTCGCCGCATCCTACTCCGAAGAATAAGACGTAATTGCTTAGCTTACACATAAAACCCCAATACTGCTATACTGACAAAATTCATTTGCTAACTGCCTTTCCAAACAAGACTATTAATAAATACCAAATATTTCATTTATTCGACATACTATGGAGTTGCATATGACAATTGTATTTAAAATAAAGGAAAAAAAAAAAAAAGAAAAAGCTTTTGGTTTTCAGTAAGACAAGTGAAGTACTGAAATATCTGTCTGATGGCAGAAAGCCCAGTTCACTTTTGGTCTTCCTACCTCGCCACAGAACCCCAGCCTCACAGACAGATACTGGTAAAGACATCTTGTCTGTACATCTGTACCAGTTTCTTAAGCACAAACTGAGCAGTTGTGTTAACATTCTGGATGTAATTATGTTAAACAGCTCCAAGGTTCACAAGGAAGTTAACAGCAACACTAAGTATTCCTAGTGATTTAAAATTTTAGGGCAACGTAAAGAGTAACATAAGTATGGCCATTAAGGAAAAAACCTACTGGACAAGCGTCACTTAAACCACGGGTTTGTTGAAATTTCGACAGCAACTAATAAGGTAGCAGCTTCCATTTACAATAAAGAGCACATAAAAATATACTGAAGAGTCACCTGGCAACGAAATCGTATTTTTTGCTTGCAAAAGCAGAAAAACCACAGGAATAACAACAACAAAAAAAGATACTTCCTTGAACTACTACAGCTAATATAATCTGGAGAAGAGACCCGTGTCACTTGGAACACAAGTTTCGCTGTACGATTCCTAGACAGGCCTCTCTCTCCATTTGGCCGAAACAGCCTTTTCAGGTTTCACTCGCCAGAAGGGAATATGTAATTTATTTCATAGCGCGGGACCTACTTCTGCAGAGGAAGTAAAAAGCAGACCACGCTTAAGACGACTAGAAAGACGGTAAGCCAAATTATACCTGCCAAACACCCATTCGGTGCAAGAAACGGCAACGCTGGCAGAAAGAAAAGAATAAAACCAAAGCCGAAACACGCCAAGAGAGTTCTGCCAAGCGGCCCTTCTGCAGCAGGGCTGGAAGCCCTACCAGCCTGACCGCAACGCCAGCGCCCAGCACACCCAGGGACTCCCGAAAACGCAGCCGCCGCCTCCCTCCTCAGCAGCAGCGCGGGCGCCATCTTGGCGAGGCAGGAGTCGAGAGCGCCCCGCGGCAGGACACGGGCAGCGCCAGCCCCGGCAACGCGGGGCGAGAGGCCGGGTGGAGCGAGCGGGGGAGCGAGCCCAGGAGACACCCCCAGCCCCCCCCGCCGCCGCCGCTTCGCCGGAGCCGGGCCCGCTCCCCAGGTGAGCCACCGCGGCGACCGAGCAAGGACACGCCGGGCCGGGGGCTACGAGAAGGCGGCAGCGGGGCCCCGCCTGGGCAGGCCGCGGGCTT
>JAVJGG010000007.1:6874539-6886922 GCA_035590195.1 Aviceda cuculoides | reverse complement strand
TTCTGCGGCCCTCTCCCGCCCCTACCTCCAGGATGTCCTCCAAGACGTACGCGTCCATGGCGGCGGCCGCCGGCTCCGCTCCGCCTCACCGCCCGCCCATGCTCCTCTTCCTCCCTCCCGCCCCTCCGCCGTCGCCGGGACGGACGGACGGACGGACGGACGGACGGGCTGCCGGCAGCAGCAGCACGCTCGCTTCCCACCAACCCGCCCCCCCCCCGCTGTCAGCACGGGAACAGGAAATGGACTGTTCCACCCCGCGCAAGGCGGGCACCTACCACCCGAGCGCGGGGGGGGGTGGGGGGGGCGGCGGCGGCGGCAGCCCCCCCGGCCAGCGCCTCCTCCTGCGGGGTGCTGCTGCTGCCCTGGTCCCTTCAAAGAGCACCTGAGCGATTCGGCAAAAAAAAAAAAGAGAACAAAGACAAAAAAAAAAAAAAAAAAAAAAAAGGACAAAAAAAGAAAAAACCATCCCTAAGGAAACTAGCTCCTTCTTCTGGCTTCCATCAGGCATTTCGCATCTGCAGCTCTCAAAATATTTAATTTTCCAGTTCAAAAAAAAAAAAACACACCATAATAAATCTCGCCGACCCCACAAAAACCTCCTCTCTCACAAACTCATTTTAGCAGAGCACAAAAGTGCCTAACGGGCAAGGGAATTAAGTTCACGTTTTGACTTCTGATACTAATCATTTTTTCTAATGAACATCATATTTTTCCAAAATAACCTCTAATTTTAACAAATACTCTCCTCTTAGCAGCAAGAATATTCTTACCTGGTTTTAGAAAGCTGACCAGAACAACTACTAACATGGCAAAGAGGACTTCTAGTTGAATAGTCTAAATTGTAGGCACAGCTACGTTCTCCTGCCAAAAAATCTGTTCTTAAACCCCTAAAAATGGGAAATACATTCTACTCACCTATCAGAAAGTCCCTCACTGTAGACAAACTCTACACCTGCTCCAGCAGGCCATCTATTCTTCCACTTAAGGTAACACCCCAGTTTTTAAAGCATTTTACCAGAATTCATTCAGGGAGCACCTCCTCTACGGGCTGTTCATTTTTGACACTGCAGAATTTGTCTTGAGCCTGTTGTCAGAAGTTACTACGTTCTACAGCATTCAGGTCACAGAAGAATTTTTATGCTACTCATCCAGTACCTTCCTGGACTCTGAACTTTGCCTATTCAGCTGGTCAGGTTTCCTTTCAGAGGGACTATACTGAAAGAGTTAACTGATAAATCCAGCCATTACTACTTTGTCTGCTATTCAGCCAGTTTTGGGTTTTTTGAAGTTCTACATAATATTAGAGAAAAAAAAAAATTAATGACTTATCCTTATAGGAGGTTAATTTTGAGGACAAGACAACATTTTCCAACATTTACCATAGACTTCAACCGACTGAGGTTTCTCTTAACAGTATTTTCTGCAGGATCAAATCTGGTAATGCCTTCCTGACTTCCTATCGAACTTTATTGGGTACGTGTACCTACGGAAGCAAAAGCTCAGCAGTCTGAAGTTAGATAGTCAAGAAGATTCATAGAAGTCTTAGCTGCCTTGAGGGAAATGAATCATACTGACACCTACCCATCACAGCCCACTTCCCATAGGAAACTTCTGTCCACGCAAACAATCACAGGACAAAACTCCACAGTTCCACTGGAGTAGTGCTTTTAGGTCAGCATTTCTAATATCCTTAGCAGCCCTTTGCAACTGATCCTGTCTACAGGCAACCTAGCAATTACACACAAATGTTAGCCCAAGTACAAAGCTATCCCTGCCAACTTGAAGGATTCCTTTCTATTAAAAAAAAAAAAAAGCGCAGCTACCACCTCCCACGTAACACTCGTGTCTCAAAAGACCAGCTATTCAGTCTTCTGAGCATCAGAAGGAATTAACAGATACCTTATATCACAAAAAAAAAAAAAAAAAAGCATAAAACACACAACTTCGCACCAAAATTAAGATACTTCACATACGACAACACTGAAAATGTTTTCAAATGGAAAGACAGCATAACACAGGAACAAAAGAAGTTGTCTGTTCCATGCAAAGCAAACTGAATAGCATCATCTCCATTTTTACAAAAAAAGTGCAAGACTTTCAGGAGGAAGAGAAACAATCTCACCTCAAGAGCTGCACCACTTCCAATCCCACTTGGAAAACAACAGAGAGTTCTGTCTGCAACAACATAACTCCACTTACAAATCTGCAAGCAAAAGAATAATTCGGAGCTTCTCAAGATGTGTTACGCTATCAGAGGAGCCAGGTTCTACGTGTGACCAACGAGGGCAGCAAACAACCTAACCAGCTAGATACTCCACTGCAAGCAAGTCAGCCTCAACATTTGTTTGCTTTCACACTCAAATTCTCGATACTCCAATCCCCTTCAAGTCTGCGTTGCCTCACCTCCTCCCCTCTCCCAGCCTACCTTCATCTGCAGCCCTCTGGGTGCAGGCTTCAAAAGAAGCTCTCCTTTGCCAAATGATACCCACTACTTCACTTAGTACTTAAAAAAAAATTTATAGTCTGGAATACCAAATTCCAAAAAGCCTGTTCCTGAAACTTAACTTTATGCCACTACTATGAGATCTTCAGTAAAATGTAAAGGCTTTAAAGCAGGCTTCCATTCTGTCCCTGCGGGAAAAAGAGCTATCTAGGGACTAAAAAACAAACCAAACAAAACCACTATTTCATGTCCATGATTAATTTCTTTCTTATTTCTACTGTGCAGTTTGAGGTTTGAAACACAGGTCAGAAAATGTACCTTCAAGTTTTGCGAAGGTGAACACAAATCCGTTTCTTCCTTGCTTTCAAGTTCAACTCTATGAATTACTATGAACTAAGAGGTTTTAGAAAAAAAAAAACATGTTCTCTTTTTGAAATATCTCAGCTTCTATTTGAAAGCTCATTATCTTTATTTTGCCTGACTCTGAAGGGCATGATCCAGTCAGTACTCTCACCTATTACTATCCATTACTAAAAAGCAGCCTTCTGAACAAGCAGTACCTTAAACCAACGCAGCCATCCAAGCCATGCACCTCTACCATGTTTTCTTATTATGGTCCCTTACATACTGTAAGCCTGAAACGCAGAAAAGCCCTTATGTTCCCCACACAGAAGGTGGGAGAATAAACATTTGAAGTGCAGCTTGAGGAGACAAACTTAGCACATCACTGCTTAAAAATGGGGAAAAAAGTCCTATTTAAAGATACACTGAAGCTTGTTAGACCAAAGGGAATTCTGAGATATTACTTTGTGAAAGCCAAAGCCAGGAATGAGTACACATCAGGGTTGGTTTATTCTATGCTATGTTCCCTATATAGCACTGGTAACTAAGGGGAAAGAGTATGATTTGACCAAAGGGAGAATAAAAGCATCCGCAGGAACACAGTTGTTCGTGCAGGATGAAGTATATAGCAGAGCTATAAACGCGCAAGAGCTAGAGGACAGTTTTTAAGGAGACTCTTCATTCCATCTTCTAGTACCTCACAGGCCACCAGGAATTTTGAACTGGCATCGCTCAGATTACGTCACCCCGAAACACAAGCATTTTAACAATTGATCCGAGACAGATTCTGGCACCCAGAAACGTAAGCATTTGAACAATTGATCAGACAATTCCCACTCTTATATCACAAAAGCACATTGTTATCTATTTACAGCTGATCAAGCAGTACTGGTCACCAACCGTCCCAAAGCACACAAACACACTTTTTTGTGTGTTCCCAGAGTCACAGAGCTCAATGTCAAGGTTGGGCTGTTTAAACCGTGACCCACGCAGATGCTAACCCCTTACTCAGCAGAACCATGAGGTCCACTAATTAAAAAACATGGATCATTTTGAGACGGGGCAGGGGAAGACTTGACTGTAGGCCTTCAATACAGTAGAAATTACCACTTGGTTACCCCCTTCAGGATGGCTTTCCCAAGGATTTCTCTTTCCAGCGGTAGGTAAAAGTCCTAACAAGATGACCTCAGATAGAGTCAACAAGTTCCTGAGACAGTCAAGACCAAAAAGCAGGGCAGCTTTCCAGCCGAAATTTTGTGACATTCCGATTTTCCACTACGTGTAGAGCTCCAGGAGGCAAAAATCCCACCATTGTCACACGGAATACCTTGAAAACTAAGGGATCTCCCACAAACAAAATATATTTGAACATGTCGAATACGACAGGATACACTTGCAAAGAGAAGACTGACATTTCACGTGGATTAGAAACACCCATGAAATGAAAAAACTCAATTAATCCACAAAGGGGAAAATCCCAGCATTAAAACTTTCAAATGACCAAGTTTCCTCTTCTAACACAAAACAAAAAAACACGGTAAGATACATGAGCACTTGTTTATATGCAAGAGAAACATTCAATGGTGCAAGCAATGCTCAGATAGCTTTTTCAAAAGGCTGCTTCAAACTTGTGTTGAAAGACTACATTGCTGAGAAGCACATCCAAGTCAGCAGCAGTAAAGCACCTCGAAACTTGACCCATTATAGATTCTCTCCCCAGCTTCATTATTGGTACTGGGAGAGCACTCCTATTACTGCTTAAGGGGAGAGCAAAAAACACGTCTAAGACAAGAAATCACCTACAGAATAATCCAGAAAAATCAATCAAGCGTCTTCACGAGTCATTACACACTGAAGGGATGACTGGGTACTCTGGACCTTCTTTATTCCGTCTTATAGGCGGCAGAAGCAGATCACCAAAACAGCGCTTTAAATGCAACAACCTCATAAAAATCTAGGAAGCTGGTGTCCCTTGAAAACAGATGCAGCTAGTGAAGCTATTCTGTGTTCAAGAACATGCAGTCACCAGAATTATCTTAAAGGTAGCACAGGGGAAAGGAAAAAAAAAAAAAAAAAGGCAAGAAACCTAACTTAACTGGGAAACACACTAATGGGTAAACAACTCAAAATGACACAGTATGATTCACCTACCAACTCATGTCCATCTCCCCCTCTTTCTGCTAATACAAGCTTTCAGTTTTGTGTTGGGTCCATTTCTTCCCTTTTTAAAGAGTTATGATACTCCTACCCACATTCATTTTGCTGGACTGAGCCAAGTTCTTCCTATCCGCTCTTAAGAGTAAAAAAAAAAGTTTTTCAAAATCCTCTGCAGCTACGTCAGAAGTGAATGTTTCCCCAGACACCCCTAAGGGTACACACTACTTCAGATAATAAATGAACTAGTATTTAATCAACCTTCATCAGGAACTACATACCTTTCATCACTCCGTCGTATCAGTAGCTAGTTCAGATAACCACTAAGACACTCAACATGTTCTTCTGTGCTACTTCTCATATCACGTCTCTTTTTCTTTTTAAATACAAAAATCTTGTTATACTGCAAAAGCAAGACCTCTACTTCATAGTAGCTTCCATCAGTCATCACTTGGTGCATTTTGTAAGGTCCCTTAGTTCTATGTCTATACAAAAAAAAAAAAAAGTTTTAAACCTACTCTTTCAGCTTCTGTCTCCAGACAGATTCATCAAACGCCTTACGCTTGATTCTCAATGGTTAGTGACTACATAAAATCAAGTCAGTCAAAAAACAAACCTCAGGAACCATCTGAAGTCATAGCCCTCATCTGCTTTTTCTATTTTCACATAGTCTATCCTTTTCCTTCTCGTCACTTCTTACAACAATCACATCTCTGCAGTTGTCAGCCTGACGACGTTTCCAACATCCTTCAGGTAGGTGCTTTAGTGAACTTCCAATCAAAGAAATCTACTTTCTTCCTTTGATTTTTATTATTGAGGGTGGGGACATGTAAGGATGATGGGCTTAAACCTGACAAAAACCTACTGGTTTTAAGACACACTTCTGTTCTAATTTCTTTTTATTCCCTTAGCCTTATAATTCAGTGTGTCTTTCTGAGCATTTCCAGACTTTTCTGCCAAAAACTGCGGTGGAGCATTCACTGCATTTTGCAATCACAAGATGATCCTTGCTGCCCATCCTTACTTATCACACCACCCTTGCTTCAGCTCTGTTACCTCCCACAGAAAAGGAAACTTCCATAACAAATCCACATATTTTTCTTCTGTAACAACTATGCAACAACTTTTTTGACTGTCCAAGATTATTTCCCACTCAAAAACTAAGCTTTCTGCCAAGACGGATCTTTCGTTTCTGTCCAGCATATTTTGCATTTGGCCTAGGGCAGCAGCAAGGCGTTCAAGACCCTTCTGCCACATTCAGTATTTCCTGCTCATTTAGTTTTACTTGTTTTGGTAAGCATATAAAGCCAGAGCGGATGAAATTCTATTCTTTAAGGAGCTTTAATACGGTATTCTTGAGACCTAGGTTTTCCACAGCTCCAAGGAAACTAGTATCTTTGAAAGGTGTCCGTACTTAACTACCTTGGAAAGTGCCAAGAGAAACACATCCCAAGATTTTTACGTCAATTTAAAAGACCGCATAAAACTAACAGGTTTAAAGAGTGCCTGCTGACAACAGACTCAGATGTTTATGACCCGTCTGATGGAATAACACTGCCCGATTCCCTTCGCACAACCTTCCTCAGATCTGCTCTCCCTTAACAGAAACATTATGCTGGCAAAGCGTACTTGGCAGCTTGCATGAACTATCAGGTTCTGGTGGCATCAGGGACGATGATGACTCCATATGCCGAGAACCTCCTGGTACTAGTTGGGGCGTTTCAGCATTCACGCTGCATTACCGTTTCACAGAATATTTCTCATTCAAAGGTCAGTAAAAAAAGGCGATCATTTCATCAACTGAAGAAAAGTTAGCAACATAATGCCAGGAAGCTAAGGAAACTGTAAGGGTTCACTGACAGCACATAGAAGCTCAAATCAAAAGCATTCCTCTTATAGGACTTTTTCCAGGAACACTAAGGCAAGGGATGTCAAAAGCTACCTCTGTCTAAAGCAAGACTGCAACACTCAAGAGTCATAAGTTAAGTAGTCTTAAATCCTATTAGCAGCCTCTTACACATACCATCAATCTCTAAACAGAAGGTAGATGCACAGTATAAAAATATTTCTGAAGTAAGTCTTTACCTATGCCTGAATGAAACTGACATATAAACAGAGTTTTATAGTGCAGCAGGTAAGCAGCCTTCTGGCACAGAGCAAGAGAAACCCTTCTAAACAGCAACGAGCCTTCCTCCCCCGTAAGTGCTTACCTCAGCCCTTTTATTTTGGATTTCAATTCCGTAAGGCAAATCTAAGCATGGAAAAAGGAGGAAAGAAAATATCTTTACTCAGGCATAGCACTGCCCTGAAGATGAACTAAACTAGAACATCATTAAAAAGCAACTGAGTCAATACCCATTCCTGCAGTTCTGCCTTCTCATTTGTCCAGTGCGTTTTCTCTCATATTGGAGGAGCCTCTACGATTTTGCTACGGAGGAACTGCCCAATGCAAATTCAAACAAAGCTGACACAAAGGTGCAAAAGTGAGACAAAATTACATGGCACTACACAATCATTTTAAAAGTGGTTTTCATCAGAAGCGTAAGATTACTGGCACAATTTTTTGTCTAAGGGGACCTTTCTGTAAGAGAGCTTACTTGAAGTTCTCTGCTTTAAGTAGTCCATGTTTTCACTGGTAATACTATGTTCCAAGCCTGTAGTCCAATAACTTTCAACGCACTGAAGAAATCTGCTTTTGGGCTCAACACAAGTAAGATGGGGAACACGTTCACATAAGACCGCAACTTGGGACAGGGAGGTTCCTTCTTCCAACAAATTACAATATATTGCGTTCTCATTCCACATGTGAAATATTGGTGACAGGAAAGCTATGTATAATGTAAGCAGCATTTGGACAGCCTCTAAACAGAGCAGTAATTTCTCACAGGCAGGAGTCACATACAGTCCAAAAACATTCACAGTAACGCCTCTCAAATTCTAAGGTAGGTACTAATCCAAGATATCTTCACATTAGTATGTGAAAATTTGAGTACAAGGTCAGAACCATCCTCATTTAACAAATGCTCTCCATTTGATATACAAGTAGAAGAACATGCATAGTTTGGGAAAAGTGGCTCGCTATTTTCAGCTGGTTAATATTGGTATGCAAGCTCCCAAATATAGACGATTTCTCTTATACCTGCTGCAACACCAAATATTGATTGCCCTTCTCAATTCAAGATGCACTCACAGTAATAGCGCGATTTTAGCCCAAGGCTAATCCTAAAGGCTTTCAAGAGTCTAAAACCCAAAAATCTTCAGCAGTCTTCAACACCATAGCTAGACAACACTCACCACCTTGACAGCTGAGGTTGAGGTCCACTTTCAACCCAACATAAATGCAGCACTTTGCTCCCATAGCGGAACCTCTCCCCCTCCACCGGTATTTAAATTAAATCATACACTCAGAGCCTAAAGGAATTATTTTACTATGACAAAATTTCATAAATGCATTGGAAGTTGACAAAAAGTAAAAAAAAAATAAAAATAAAAAAAATAAAAAATTTAAATATGTCCGAGACCGCAACCACTATACTTTTTGTTACAAAATCAATTGTTCAAGTTATTTCTATCAACAAGTAGTCCAACAGTTTGGAAAGACTGCATACTCTGCAATACCCATCTCTGGATTACAGCAAAAGCCACCACCAAAGACATCTGCCTTTCTTGAAAATGTTTGCCTTTCTCTTCTTTTAGATGTCAATGAACTTCATTTAAAAATAATATTTTTACAATACTACTACTAACCTTATTTCAAGTCTAATTCACTCAAGGAAGTGCTGACTACGTGACACTGCTTCACACACTTCTTCGGAAACCGTTATGTTGATAGTTATTGTTCAAGGCAGAGATTTGCAACCTAACCAAGGTTTTGGCCACACACTGATATATAACTAAGCGATGCTGGGACAGAACAGCACACAACAGTTCCAAAGCACAGGAGGAATTAGTGTCTAGATCAACTTTCATCACAACCACTCCACTTGGCAGAGCCATTTCAACAATGCTCAGCTGAAGATTTGGGTATACCAAGTCCTACACGGGTGAACAAGGCAAAGTCCTGAGCTGATATAACACCTCAGCTCCAGACTCAAAAGAAAAACCAAACAAAAAACTCCACACAGCTCTCTCCCCCTTCCCCCTTTGTACCCAGTTTACCACCTTTCAGACAGATTACAGGCCAGCGACCCGCTACAGAGGTAGCTGCCAAAACATAAGCAGCGTAAATGCACAGCTGGGAATAGCTCAGAGGAGGAGATTCCCCCCTCTTGGCAGAAGTAAGCTATTAGATCAACTCATCAGATTATGCCATCCCATATCCTAAACATTTCTGCAGAACCCAACTTCGGTGCACGTATCAGCATGTTTCTAAAAACCCACCTCAACTCCAAGACACAAGTACGTTGAGTGATGTTACCCAGAAACTGTGTAGAAGCATAAACGTTTCCCCCAAACGCAGGCTTCAGGAAAGCCCTTTTTCAAAGTTTAGCACATAAAGTTTGCCACTATATTTATCAACTGAGGAGATCCTTTATCAAGCTGATGCTTCACAAAAATACCAGCATGCTGTTATGCCAACTTTCACTTCTGTTAGCGACTGAGACGGACAGAAGGCATATGTTCAGCTATCTAGCAGACTGTTACGTTGAAAGCGCTCCTTTTCTTTAAACTACCTTCGTTATTTGTATTACAATTACCGTACTGATGACAATTGTGCTGCGTGACTACTTTACGCTAGTCAGCGTACAACGCGACTCCTTTGCTGCACCGCACTAAATGACGCAAAAGCGGCGACGGTGATACTCAAAAGTGCGGCAACATTTTAAGAAAATACCGCCTCGTTCCTCTCTTTCTCCCTATCCTTAATAGGTTGCTTTCAAGAACCTGAACAGATACCAGAGATAAAAAAAGTCAGGGCTGATCTTATCTCAAGAAGCTTTCAAGTTTTGAAGCGGCGCGCAAGAATAAATTTCTGGGCAATTTATCTTTCCAGGACTGTGCCAGCCACTTTCAAATAGAAGATCCAAAGGAAGCGTCAGGAGGAGTACTTTGCCCTTTAATACAAAAACTCTCACAGATCTATACCTTTCTTAACAATTCAAGTCCTCAAAGACAATGCAAGTGTTTCTTTGACTGGCATTTAAATGAATAATTCCACCAAAAAAGGCAGTCCGCATGCCTCCTCCCTGCTCAAGTTCCTGGCTCTTCGCTGTGTCAGCACAAGCCCTTCTGCGACTGCCTGACAAACCGGATCACGGAACTGATCAACTGTAAACATGCTTTTTCTGTTGTTGAGATTTTTTCAGCGAGATCATTACCCAAGTGTTGGGGAGGAGCAATGAATGCCTTGGTTTATTGGGGTTTCCCCCCCCCTTTCAGTAGCAGCATGCTCACTGCAGCCTTCCTACAAGCCCAATTCCCCTGACTTCAGTGGGATTAGTACCCACGCTGACACAGGCTGAACAACACTGAGCACTTGAAGAAAAAAAAAAAACCTAAGTCACATCATGACTTGAAATTTTAAACTTCATTAAAGCATTCTTCACCATTCTGTGGAGGAGAACAATTCACACCTGCCGAACAGCATAAAAAGGAAAATTCCCCTGGCAAAGCATTTCAGGACAAGACTGAACAGAAGGAAAGAAATAGCTGAAGTTTTGAAACGGTAAAGTTCAGGAGCAAGAAAACACGTGAGTCGCCAGATACCAGCCAGACACAGGTGTACTAGGGACCACCAGTTTCCCAGTAAATCAAGTGCTTAGTTCTATTCTTGCGTGTGGGAAAACCTGGGAGGATAAAAACAACCTTCGTCCTCTTATCTCTGAATTAGTCCCTGCCCTAGAGAAAGGTCTCAGATGTTCTCCTTCCGCTGAGGCTGTAATCCACAAAACAGCTCCTGCAAAGGAGGACAGACGTACAGGCTTAAAAACAAACATTCCTTTTTCATTAGGGCAAGGGGAAACGAACCTGAGCTCAAATATGAGGTAGCCTCCTTACCAGTAGGAAGAAGTTATATTACTGTGTGAAAGATACTGTGTGAAATAATTTTAACCTAAAAACCAGAATCCAGACACTTAACTTTTTGACTCTTTCAAGTTGAACTTGAGGAGAATGGAGGCCAAAACCCCAAACTGATATTCTAAATAGTGACATTTCATCATACTTCTTAATCCTCCAAACTTCTTCCTAGCTCTGCTTTCTAGCATCTGAACAGCTGCGTATTTGGACACGTCATCCATTCTTGATGATTAACACCACAAAGACCTAAGATATTGGGGTGGGGCAGGGAAAAAAATAAAAACAAAGTTTATTTCGGCTCATTTCCTAGAATACACTATTACAGTCCTAAAACGTGAGGAGTCAGCTAAAATACAGCAGAAGAAAAACACCTGCACATCACACACCAGTCATTTGAATTTGTCAAAAACCGCTTCGGTTAGCTCATCCTAACTACAACATTCAGCCTAAAAGAAAACGCTGCAAGCACAAAGATGTATTACAGGCATGCTTGGTTTCACGGCTCATTTTTAGCCTGGTATACAACTACTACCCAATGTGAAAATAAGGTGACACAACAGTTAATACCTCCACATGGCATTAGCTCTTCAGATAGTTAAAAGCTTAGGATTGGGGGGGGGGAATGTGGCTGAAAAACATCTGGAATACTGAGATAACCTCTGTGAGTACCAATTAACACAAAGCACTAACTGCTTAGTGAAAACAGAAAGGAAATGCTGCCCTTCATTGGTCAAACATCTATTTTTTTCAAATATTCCTGTCGACACTGCACAATGACTCCATAGAGGTCACCACAATTCACACACCAACACCAAGACATATTGACATTCACTGGTAAGGCTAACCACATGTTGAGGAGGACTTATTTTCCCTAAGTACACATGTTAGTTAAATGACCTTATCCAAATCATTTGCTAGCATTAAGTCCTTCCTCACCCACACAATTAGTATTCTTTCCCAAAACATCAAAAGGTACTGACATGGTAAAGATGACTAGGATAGGTACAGAAGCTCTATGGACACAGCACATCTTCAAGATGTTGATTCAACTTGGTCACCTAAAAATGCCACACCATCAAGAAACCAGAGGCACATCATCACTTCATAAAAAGAGCAGAATGTCTATCGAGGCAGCCACGGATTCTGCCTCAAATAGCCCCCAAAAATAGTATCAAATTTGCATAATTTTTTTTTTTTTAATCAAAGTTAAAAGTTCTTGTTTCTTTAGCCTCAGAAACAAAGTCTTCTTACTTATCATGGATCTGCAGCATGGATTTTTCAATACCTAAATCCAATTTCCAAAGCAGCTATCGCCTCGATAAGTACAAATAGTTTTGGTTTTAAAACACAGACATAGGAAAACAAACAAACAAACAAACAAACAAAAAAACCCAAAAAACAAAACCCAAACATATATAATCCCATT
>JAVJGG010000007.1:6780391-6857562 GCA_035590195.1 Aviceda cuculoides | reverse complement strand
AAATATTAGATTAAAATGTATTAAATTAATAATTGCAAATAGCCAGAAGCCAAAGCTCATGTTTTTACTTGAGATTTGGACTTCTGTTACAAGTCATTTTAAACCATTTTTAATCAGATCCTGAAAGTGGGAGAAAATGCCATGTTGTTTTTAAGACAAGCAACTAAAACCATCTAGACCAGTTTAATATGCATTAGCTCAGGCTGTATGTGTAGTACGTTTTTCTATAAAAATTAATAAATAAAATATTTTTTATTGTTTTAAAGCACAGGTCTTCCTTTGAAAACGAGCATCTCTCCCCAGCTTCTCTAACTGTTGTGTCCTGCGGTGCTTAGTGTGGACTGTTTCAGTTCATGGCTGTATCAATCAAGATGTAGTATAGGTATAGCTGAACTGCAGAGCTCTTGAGCACAGACTTGATTTTTGTAGCAAGAATTATGGAAAAATGGACTTGTGTCAAGCCAATTTGAGACATTTCTTTCACTCAGCTCTCTAGAGGACAGGCAATGGCCAGAAGCTGCAGTCAGCAAGATCAATTTCCAGATACTCATGGGCTCTATGCAACTTGGTGGGGGACAGATCAGTTACATCCCAGAGTTCTTGCTGCAGCTGGGGAGTGAGGCGAAAGCCAAGTAGATGAAGCCAAAGACTTGAGAGATCTGTAACTTAACTGAAAAGCACTTCTCTAGCTAGACCGCTTCTTGCCTAAGGCTAGCCTGGATATCCCTTAGGCATTATGGGCTGTTGTAACGGTATGCTGTAAGACAGCAAAGCAGCTTTGCGGAGGACGACTTGGGGGTCCTGGTGTACACCAAGCTGAACATGAGCCAGCACTGTGCCCTTGCAAGAAGGAAGGTTAATGGTGTCCTGGGCCGTATTAGGAGTGTTGCCAGCAGGCCGAGGGGTAGGATTCTTCCCCTCTACTCAGCACTGGTGAGGCAACACTCGGGCCAGTTCTGGGCTCTCCAGTGCAAGAGAGACACTAATGTACTGGAGAGTCCAGCAAAGGGCTGCCTAGATGATTAAAGGACTGGAGCATCTCTCCTACAAGGAAGGGCTGAGAGAGCTAGAAGTGTTCAGCCTGGAGAAGAGCAGGCTTGGGGGAATCTTAATATATATAAATACTTGAAGGGAGAGTGCAAGGAGGATGGAGCCAGGCTGTTTTCAGTAGTGGCCAGTGACAGAGGCAATGGGCACAAACTGAAACACAGGAAGTTCCCTCTGAACATCCTTGTCCTTTAGGAAATGGCCTCAAGTTGTGCCAGGAGAGATTTAGATTGGATATTAGAAAAAAACTTCTTTACTGAAAGGGTTGTCAGGCATTGGAACAGGCTGCCCAGGGAGGTGGTGGTGTCACCATCCCTGGAGGTGTTCAGAAAACATGTAGGCGAGGCACTTCAGGACATGGTTTAGTGGGCATGGTGGTGTAGGGTTGATGGTTGGACTTGATGATCCTAAAGGTCTTTTCCAACCTAAACGATTATATCATTCTATGATAAAGAAACTTTTTTTTTTTTTTTTTACTGTGAGGGTGACTGAGCACTGGCACAGTTTGCCCAGAGATGATGTGGAGTCTCCCTCTCTGGAGATACTCAAAAGCAGTCTGGACATGGTCCTAGGCAGACAAGTCTAGGTGACCAGATTACCTCCAGAGGTCCCTTCCAACCTCAACTCTTCTGTGAAGACAGCTGCTGTCCCAATGAACTAAGTCTTTATCAAAGTTGAGCTTGGTGCTGCTATTGTTTAATGTGTAAACATAAATTTGTAAGGTTGTTTTTGCAGGATTGGGTCTTCAGAAGGACTTCTCTACTGCAAACTGATTTGGTGGTAGGGAGGATTTTGATTTACTTCTGTCTTGAATTGTGTGCCTTTATATTCAGCTGTGTTGTTTTATAACCCAGCCATCAACTTCTGTATACTTTTGCTGCTTCACAGAATCTTTTTAAGATAAAAAGATAGTGTGTCAGGCCACATTAAAAATGCAGGATGTAAAGAAATAATCCATGTTTTACAGGAGTCCCATTTGCTGCCAGATAAAAACAGTTTGGGGTAGATTTGTGGGTTTGGTGGCTAGTTTCTCTTTTTTGCTAAGCTGGCTTGAATTCTCCCCTTTAAACTTTGTTATAAAGAAGAAAAAAAGCACACTATACAGTCTCATGACCTTCCTTACAGCCGTTGCAGGGAGGCCAAAGAGCTCATTTGTCAAATAGGCAATAGAATTGGCTTGACAGCCAGTCAGCCAACTCTAAACAAAAACTGGGCAATTAGCATTCTGAGTCATGAAACTGAAAGAGAGCTGGGTGGGTGGGGTGGGGGCAATAAACTCAGAAGATGAATAAAGCTATCTATACATGGATGCACTATATAGCTCACAATCTCGCAGTGTTTTCAGGCATGCTAGACTTGGGCTTGTACCATAAAAAAGTTCAGCCATGGCAGCTATTTCCACTCTCCCACCTGCCCCCAGCAGTGACATGAACATTGTTAGTGTATAAAGAGTCTGTACTAAAATGTCTATACTAAGCCCAAGCAACTTATACTATCTTTGCCCAGCAGCAGGGGAAAAACGTTTGTATTTCACTGGCTTTTAAATCACTTCAAGTAATTTCTTCTGTGACTTTTTTAGAAATAACCTGGACTTGTAAAAAATGTCTATTTCCCTTCTTGCTTGTGTATATTAGATAATGTGGTCTTAAGGCTCACTGGGAGTATTCATGGTATGATACCAGTAGGTACTTGGGAAAATAATCTTCCTGGTTCTCTCACTACCTGCAGGAGATTTATATTCAAGAGCAGTGAGACAAAGTGATGAATTGCTGTTATGTCTTCTGAGACCTTGCAAGACTAGCCATAGAGAGGGAGTTTTTAGAAGGAAAGCACTGTGGTTTTGGGGTATACTTTAAGTAGGAGGTAGCAAAGGTGGAAGTACTAAAGTGGGGAAAAAAAAAATCTGCAGATCCTTGCAAAATTTATTAGGCTTAGTTCACGTATAAGATTGACTGAAATGAAGAGGGAGAAGTGGAAGAGGTTGATTATGTGCATAAGTTTGGTTGGTAGACTTTTCTTGTTAAATCAGCATAACTAAAAGACACTCCGTCTCAGAAGTCGAGTGCAGTTTGGGGTACCAGTATGGTTCCTCTGTGTGGCAGCATAGTATTCTTAGTGAGCAGGAGCTCTTAATCTGGATCTCAAGTTTTAAGCTAGCCTACTACATGTTGATATAAGATGATTTAGGCCTACTTTGGTGTTCTGGGACAGGCTAAACTCCCTACATAGAAAAAGTCACAATTTGTCAGACCAAGTCTGTCTCTCTTTGCCCTGAAATGAAAACTACAGTTGTTTTCAGGAAAAAAAAAATCTCACTTCTTTTACTGTCCCCGTGAGTGGCAGACATCAAGAGGGAGTGATACACTTAGTTACTCCATAATTGTTGTCCATACATGTCTATCACACAGTTCTTTTAAAAACAATTGCCAATGAGGAAATAGCCTGTGGGTCCTTATGGGCTAAAGGATACCCAAAGCATACATCTTGCTTCTAAGCCAGGACTCTGTGTGTGGAATTTACAGGGCTGGGGAGCAGAGATGGTACTAGTATTTGCTATTACATTTAATTTAAATTTCAGTACATAAAGATGCATTATCTAAACAGCCTCTTAAATAATTTTACTAGTGTTCTAACACCTTGTACCATTAATCCTGAAAAATGTAAAAGTCTGTATCTTGCATGTATTTATGCCAGTTATTCACCTATTGAACTCTGCTTTGTCATGACAAGAAAGCTAGACTAGTTCTTCTCCTTCACTAGACACTTGAAAAATAAAGTTCTGCTGCTATTGCTGTTTGCTGTGGGAAATGCAAAACCAACAAAAATCAAGGAAATAAGATTTGTAAACATCCCCCGCCTAGTTTCTTGCTTGCAGAGACAAAATTCTGGAGTGGAATTAATTTGGCATGTTTCAATGACTATTGTTCTGTTCCCCATGCTCATTCAGATGCACAGCATGGAGAAACTGTATGAATTTTGTGACTAACAAAGTAGAGAGAAATTTTTCCATTTTAAAATCATGCATTTGGAAATACTTTTATTTCCCATCATCCCCGCATGGTCCTGTTTGCCAGTGATTTTAAGTCCTGCAGACAAGCTTGTGGAAAGGCTAATTCTCTGTTTGCAAAGAAGAAATGTTTCAGAAGATCTTGTATTGCTGAATCTTTTTCTGTGTTTTGCCCCCCCCAGTAATGGGATTCTGCAGCAGAGAAGGTTTTTTTCCCATTGTGTAGGAAATGGAAAAGAAATACCTGATTTCTCCCATGCTACTGGTGTTGGTTTCTTCTTTTTACTTTTTAATGGCCCTCTGGGATGTTGTTTGTCACGTAGGCTGTCGTGTTGAGCCCTGTTCTGAGCCATGCACTCCGGTGGGCCAAATCCATATACTTTCACAGTGTATCACCTCTTTGTTCTGTAGGACGATGATTCTCCTAGGTTGTCTCTGACTCAAGATGCCTTGAATTTTCATTACTTGGTCAGCTTTTCAAAACTGCTGCTAGCTAGAGTGTTTTCACTTCAAACCATTCTCTCTTGCCCTGCAGTACACTACTGTGCCTGTGAAATCAGCTGTTCCAGAGAGAAGCAACAGTCTAGCAAACTTCTGGGAACATTTCTGAGACCTGAAGGTGGCAGTGGATTCTCTACACTAACCACAGCCAGAGACGGTCTGGAATCTCGCTAGTTTGTTAATGCACTTGTGATTCCCTTCTATTTGGCCTCATTAGGAACCAGGAACAGAATCAGATTGTGTAGGTGTGCCAACAGTGGGGCACTGCTCCAACCAAGATGTCTGCATTGGCATACATAGATTCTGGGGAAATTAAATTAACTTTCTGGGTTCAGTGCACAAAGGCTATGTCTGCTAAATGCAGGTAGCGTGGACCAATAGGAGAGGAAATGGTGTTGAAGACCCAACTTCAGCCTGGTTCTAGTGTGATCTCATGGACTGAATGCCTGCTAGTGGCTGGAGCACAAATTATGTTCCAGAGGCACATTTTCATTTGTAAGTAATTTAGTTTGTGTGCTCTGAGACTGTTCCCTGGTGTGAACTGAAGCATAGCTTGTGTGTAATCCCTTTAAATGGACTCCTGGATCTGATGTGAAATGCTAACGTAGATGTGCACCAAAGGTGGGAGCTGGATTCAGATATCTGTCTCTGGAAAGTAGTACAAATTGTCCTGATGATCTTAAAGAGTACAAGATGAGGGGTGCACCCTTACTGCTTTTCTAAGTGACAGTTGCTTCTTTATTCTTTATTGTTGGGATAAAAGGAAACAATTGTGCAGCTATAATATCAGGAGGGGCCTTCTCATGTTGCTGTCTTCAAGACCAGCATTTTTCCTTTGCCTTGTTCTCCCTTGACCCATGTATGAGAACCAGCTTGTAGGGTGGAAGGCTCTGGCCATGGGCAAAAAACGGCATGACAACAGAGGATCTGTCACTGTGTTCAGGCATCACTCATGGACAGTTTTTCTGCCTGTGCTTACATACCATAAGGAGAAGACTCCAGTTCTGCAGGAGCTTCTGGCGGGCCTGGCTTGGTTGTCTCATGTTCCTTGGTGTGACAGAAGGTATCACCAATGCCTCTTTGCCCCACTCTTTTGTTGGAGAAAAGAGCAAGTCCTACTGTTATACTTGACTTCCTCTCCTGAATTTGGGGTGGGGTAGGAACATGAGGTCATTCTTTCCTGTTCCATGCCTTCATCTTTGTGTCCTAGCGACTGAAGTACATTGCACAAATAAAGGGACTTTTTTTGTAACTTCACCATTATTAAATTTAGTTCAGTTATGGATGATGCTTTTTTTGCTTCACTGCCCCAAACAAATTTTGAGTTGTGGTGGATTAAAAGGTTGAGTAATGACCCAGGTGCTGTAACGTACAGCAGGCAATTGAGCATGGGGGAACAGAGCAAACATGAGCTGGAGATCAGCCAGGGAACATGTCCTACTGGTTCTCCTTGTGGAACTACAGCAGAGCTCTGGATTGATACCATTGTGAGAAGAAAAGTATTAGAGTATGTAGCTTTGCACAAAGTTTTTACTGCCAAATAAAGATTACGCACATACCTAAACTACCAAGAAAGTGATGTACATGTACTCCAGAAAAATAACTGTACTTCCAAAATGAGAATGTGGGTTTAGGGGAAAAAAAAAAAATTCGTCCTTTCAGATGCTAAAGCATCAGTAGTAGTTGCAACTATTTAATAGTAAAGGTTGGAGTGGACTGTTGCAGTAGTGTTGCTGAGAAAAATACTTTGCATTTGTAGAAAGCCTGACTTTAAAGGATATACAGGTGGTTCATTTAGGTCTTGCTTGTTTAGGTTGTTGCAAAAGATCACTCAACAAACAGTCACCATATATTCTGTGACTGACTGACTGGTCAGCCTGAGGATTCAGAGCGTGTCACTGGAGGATGCAGTGTTAGGAATATGAGATTCCTGATCCTCTGCTCAAGCACCTCTGGAAACATTCCCTTTTGCTTTTGGCTAAAGATGGGATGAAGACAGAATTGGTCACTACCAGGCGTTTGTACATCTCTGCCAAACTTTCCACAGAAGTAGCAGTTACAGCCAAAAAATACTGAATCCTGTGGTAGTAGGCATTATAGAAACTTGTGGTGGATAGGAGGTATATGTGCCTATAGGACTGTATGTTAAGTTCTTCTTAACAGTATAAAGTGAGATAATATTCCCTGATCGTTGCCCTGCTGCTTGAAGCAAAATATGCTTTTCTTTAAAGTATTGCACCGCTGTCTCTTCAGAGTGCTTGTTTGTAAGTGTCCAGAAAAAAACAAGACTGGAAAACCGTATTTCAGCAGTAAGAACAATCTTCTCTCACACTACCTCTGCGCATCTCTAGCTGTAACCACAGAGCATTGTCTGTGTTTGTCATTCCTGCTGGTAGCTGTTGTTTTATTGCCAAAGCCTCTCTGAAGATTGTATATCCTGAGACGTCTTTCCAGAATACTGATGTCTTGGGATTCACATGCAGAGAGCACATAGAGTACAAATGAGAATTAGGCAGTATGTGCTTTGCGCTGTCAGGGTGTATTATTTGGGGTTTATCCAAGCTAGGCGTATGATTGCCATATGGGGACTAGCAAAAGATACACATAAAGGGGCCTTCCAAGGATAGCAAACAATGGCAGATAAAGCTTGTGTTCTATTTCAGCATGTGTCAGATCATAGCTGCCCCGAGGAGTTGGAGCCTGGAGGAGACCAGAGATTAGATGAGTGACTTTTGCCAGGTGATCGGCCAATATGTGATATGCCTGTGTTAAGAGCCTGACTGTGCTCGCAAATCAAGTAACGTGGGAAGGGACATGATCAAAAAGGCAATATACAACTGGTTCACTAAGTTTTATTGTCATCAACTTCAACAGGAGTGTGACAAAATGCAAAGTGGTGTATTTCTTCTCACTAACACTTCTTTATATTATGACTAGCTTCTCTAAGAGCACTGTCCACAAATGTGAGCTGAATTTCACTTGGATTTCTTCTTTCATTTGAATTTTATTACTTTCATCTAGAAAGAACTTGATTAAAAGTAGTAATTTGCTGTGTGGTGGTGGTGTTGTTGTTTTCTTTTTTCTTTTTTTGTTTTTTGAAGACCAACAAAGTGTCTTATAAAGAGAGACTTAAATGACTGTTCATCCTTCTTGGATTTTTTTGGAAGTAAGATAATTAAAATGCAAAGGCAACATCCTTTCTCCAGTTACTGTTTTCTCACTCTACTGTACTACAGTCCATTAATTCCAAAATCAGCTAATGTTAAAAGAAATGAGTAGTAGTGTTTGCTTTAAGACTGAATTTCTTATGGTAACTATATAGGCACAGAGGGGAAACATAAAAAGGACTTAAAAACTTTGTGAAGAAGTCATTTTAGCAGTCTTTGTCCCGTGGGGCAGAGCTCATGTTTCCTGACTTGTGTATGGCCAAGGCCATGACTTTTTCAAAGGTTTGTGTGTTATTGGATTATACTGTTTATTTTGTGTGTCATTTTTAGCCAGAAAGTTATGCCATTGATTTCTTCTCTATGACAAATGTAATGAAGCAAAAGCAGTGGAAAACTTTTGCACACATTGATTTAAGTGTTAATGACGGAGAAGTGTTCATTTCAGCCTGGCTTGTACCATCTCATCACTAGTTAGTTAGAAAAAGGGATGTGCCAACTAGTCTGCTTTGATAGCAATACTGGCTCTGAGCAGCGTTGTGTTATATCATGCCTAACATCTATTTTTTGTCTTTTTAATGAATGACAATAAGACTAGTACTACATGTAAGGTAGGAGAAAAGTGATTAATGTGTTGTGGATTTTTTTTATTTTTTTTTTTTTATTTTTTCTTTTCATCCCTCTGTCTGGCAATAGCTTTCTGTAGTAGGAGGGAGAGGAATCCAGTTTGAGAATGTCATTCATGATGTTGGTTTATTGTTCATACTTTAGGACTGGGTTTAGTCAGGTTTTTCTTTCCCTTTTAGGATGCTGGTCTTTTCCAAGGCTCCTTGCTATGTCCATTGGAGAAATTCATGTGTATATTTTATCCAGTCTATCATTGTCTGCAGACTTAAAAAGCTTCGAGTACTGCTTTCGTTTACTACTTGCTAAATGTCAGTTTTGCTTGGGAAACTATGGAAGTGGTTGCAGGTTAGGTGGAGTACTGTATTAAAGGTATTTGTTACATGACTATTTATATGTTCTGAGTGGTCCAAACTGAGTATATTAAAAAAAAAAAAACAACCAAAAAACAAAAACCCCACACATCTAGAGCCACAGTTGTGAACAGTCATCTGTCAACAATGTTACTAGAAACTTTTGGAAATGAGGTTATAATAACTTCCTTAAAAATTATTGCTGTTTTGGGACTATTTCAAAGACGCAAAGGGGATATGAACAGGGAAAAGTAAAAGGATGAAGAACTTAATAATTCTGCATATAAGGAGCTGTAGAGTTAAAGGTCTATATTGTTGCTTTTCAAGCCACAGCTTCATTCAGGAGTTAGTAGGGAAAGCAGTAGTCCAAAACACTCAGCCTGGGTTCAGGATTCTTTGAGGAAACACATGGAGAAATGTCTGCTACAGCAGTGTGCTTTGCAATGACCTACAGCACTGGGAGGTGAATGAAGAAATAGTGATACTTCAGCTTTTTTGCTGCCAAAAGGCTTTAGGAAACTGTAACTGTTCTTGTGCAAACTCACTGGAATAAGGAAGACTTTGTACTTGCTTCTTGATATGACCCGTCTGTTCAACATCAGCCAAACTCTGGTTAAAATGCGTTCAAAAAAAATAAAATAGTTCCTCGGGATTACTGGCTTCACAACCCGAGCTCTGCTTCTAAGGGGATGACGGCATTACAAGCAGACTGTGCTGACTGTCATACCTAAAACACAACATATGTGGTGTACCATATGATAGATCTAACCTAAGTTAGTGCAAACTATCTCCCAAGACAAGTCCTTAAACTGCCTTATGTCCTACTAAGACACTTAACATTATTTTCAAATTTTTCCTGCTGATTAGTCAGTAGCTGTACTTTATTTATGTAATGAGTTTTTGACACTGTAGATGCCTGAAGTTGCATTGGCCAGGTACCTAGTTTGTCAAAATTTGGTGTAAAATTCATTGTTGCACGATGCTGCAATCTAGGAGCTCATTTCTAATTTCTGTCAATTGTAAATACTGAGCATAAATGCTAAATTCAAGGAGCTGTTCTTGCTATTGACTGCTTTTTCTATCATAACATGTGCAACTGTGTGCTTACATAAACAATGTATATCATACCTAAAATGCATCTCAGCATGGGTAATAAGATTGAGTTAAGTTTTTTTTCAAATATCTATTCTGACTTTCTGGTAGATGAATTCTCATAGCTACAGAAGCAGCTAAATGCCCTCTAAGTTTCTCACAGAGGACTAGAAGCACACTTTGTTGTTCGTTACACATGTTGATTCAGAAATATTGTGCATAATCGCCCTTTTAATCTCTTTTTGAATGCAAAGATTTTCTTAATTGTGTTTTCTTGCTGTACTGCAGAACACATATTTGCTGTAGTCTTCTACCTTTTTAAAAAGAAAAATGCAAGCAGAACTTGTACAACTGAAAGCTGAACACACTTGTTATTCCTTGGCATTATTTCTTTCCCAGGGAGTGCTGTCCAATATCTCCTCCATCACCGACCTGGGAGGCTTTGATCCAGTTTGGCTCTTCCTAGTGGTAGGAGGAGTTATGTTCATTTTGGGATTCGCAGGATGCATTGGAGCTTTGCGAGAAAATACCTTTCTTCTCAAATTTGTGAGTAGCCTTTGCAACTGTGGCATTCATCAGTTACGTAGCTTAAGTCATGTTCTCTGTTCCTGCTTAACTGTGTAAAGATTTTAAAATGTCTGTTGGGGAGCAGAAGATATTACCTGATGTGAGAGTACTGTTCTGTGAATTGCTTTTGCTTAATGTTAACACTTTACAGCTCTTCAGTCTCTGGTGCTTACTGGTTGGGTTTGTTTAGGGTTCAAAACTACTGACAGTAGGAATCAGAACATGGAACTACTGTTTTTCATATGGATATAGCCTAACATTTTGCTTTCCTGTCATGAAAAGAGGGAAATTTCTGCTAAGAATCTGCATGTTGAACTTTAAATCCATAACAAGCTGCCTATGAAATACAAAGAATGTAGATACACTACTGAATGTGGCCCATGTGATTTCTGCTGTGCAAGTGCCCCTCATGGTACAGAGGAAACAGGACTGTTATGAGGGGTTGCTTGCTGATATCCTCAGTTCTGTATTGTTTAGCTAATTTGAAAAGGCTTCATTGCTTACTGTCAGTGCTGGGGCCTGAGAGGGAGAAAGGGAGGAGAACGTGCTCGGGATAGGTAAAGAAAATAGAAGTTGTCATCTTGAACGCTGGGCTGGACTGTTAGCTGGGGAAGGAGCTGCTGATATACAAACATTCCTCAGTATTTAAAACTCCTTTAGCTAAGTAGCCTGGTTCTGTTTTTCGAAAGCCTTCCTCCTGTGAGCTTTGAAGATGAGGATAACAGTATTATATTCCATTTTAGATAAATTTAAGACTTATAACAAAAATTCAAGATTCTTTCCTCCACCACTCCAACTTCCAGAGGTGGGCACAGCCTGGGTAGTAGTTGTATCTTCATAACCATTAACTGTTAATGTATACATGAAAAGGCTTCTAGTGAAACAACTGTCTTCAAGCGACATATTTGGCTCCCACAGACATATTGTGTAAGGGGAGGAGGCAGTTGAGAGTTGGAGTTCTTGTGGCATTTATAAAGCAGCTTGGGTTAGTTCTAGCTTGCTCTTGTCCTTAAGAAGAAAAAAAAAAAAAAAAGAAAAAAAAAGAGGGGGGGAGCTATTGTAACTCTTCGTTTCTCCTCTTCCTTGCTTCTCCTAGCTTGCCTAAAATTAACCTATCTGTTGTACCAGAAATAGCTTCCTATACAGCAGCTGCAGCAGAAATTAAAAATGCATCTGAACAAACACAGAGAGCATATTAAAATGAAACTCAAAGGTGCAATTGCAAAAGGGATGGACTTCCAGTATATGAGGACCCCTGTGTGTTTTAAAACAGGGTAGACTCAGTGGAGATGCTTAGAGAAAGTGGCGGATCATTAGTAATGCCTTTGGCATCCATTGCATTTGCATTAATCATAGCAGCCTCATTTGGTTTTAATGTGGATGTGAGTCATTTCATAGACATTCTGTTCTGACTTAATCATTAATTAATTTCTGCTGTTACGAATTTTTGCTTTGTCTGCTTAGGCAAAGCTTTACCAATGAAGGTGTCTAAAAAAAAAAGTCACTTAGAAAGCATTTCATTGGCATTATTGGTTGTTTATGCCTTTGAAAATATAAGTGCCTACATAGAAATTTAAGGGCCCTGCAGGTGGTGAGTAGCCGTCTCTGTTGAAATTTGCAGTGAATTCTCTTGGACCTCTCTGAAAATCCCAGTGAAATGTCCAAAGTTTGAATTTGTTGGCATTTTATTATTTGTTAGAATAGAATTAAGATTCCTGTACTACAGCCCTAATTAAAAATGGTGTATTTTTAATTTAAAATTTCCTTTGTGCCAAAATAGCTTGAACTTGTACTGCAGCAGATAAAGCCCTAACACTGGACATAATTGTGAGCCTTGAAAAATAAGGTTTTGGTCATAAAATAATTCTAACCTTTTTCTTTTTCTTTATAGTTTTCTGTGTTTCTTGGGATTATTTTCTTCTTGGAGCTCACTGCTGGTGTTCTAGCATTTGTTTTCAAAGACTGGATAAAGGACCAGCTGTATTTCTTTATAAACAACAACATCAGAGCATACCGAGATGACATTGATTTGCAAAACCTCATAGACTTCACACAGGAATATGTAAGTTGGACTATGTTTATTTTTTTTTAAAGCTGACTTTAAAGAAATACCTACTTTATTTTTTACCTCCCATCTGTTTAGTTTTTTCAAGGAACAACAGAAATATTCTAGCATATAATACTTTTGAATATATATATATATGTATATTTCTCTTCACAGAACTTCTACAAATGCACAGCACCTGTAAAAAGTGGCTTATTTGTTGACGTATAACTGAGCAAAACAAGGTGGAGAGTTAGAGTGTCACCCTTCTCACACCCTTCTTGAAGACTTAGAGATAGTGTGTCAAATCTACAAGTTAATTATCGGTGTCTTATGTTTAGGTTTTTGGAGCATATTCTATATGTGTTTGAAGATATTTTAGGGTTCTTGGGGGGAGGGATCTTAAATATTTTATTGTAGGAGCTATCACATCTGTTTTTTAAAAAAAAGAATCCTTTTCTAAGTTTAATTTTGTTCTGAGATGAATTTTGGTGTAGTTTTAGCAATGTTAGAGGTGTTATACCATGCTGCAGAGTGGCAGAGATGTTTAGCTGGTCTGAGTGAAACTACAATGTAATTTCTTTTTAAGTAGACTTAATGCAATTAGCTTAATGAAGTGGGCAACTCATGAAGTTCTCATAGGAAATCTCTAAACAATGTACATCTGCACTTAGGAGGGAAGGGTGAAGCCAGAGAGGCACATGCTTGTATGGGTTAAGCTCTGTAATTTATCAGTGTGTGTGAAGGAGTCTTGCACCGACTTTTGCATACAAGTTATTTTGCCAGTACCTTCTTGCTCTAGTACTCAATTCTGGCCTGTGTTGATGAACTCTTCTTTGAGTTTGGCCCTGTGTGGCTAACATGGTTAAGTGTTGGTTGAAATAATGTTTACCAATTTTTGTACATTCAGCAATTAAAATCATTTCATTCAGCATTTGATTTGCTTCTTTATGACTTGGGGGGGGAAAAAAATGACAAGTAAGTAACAAGGTGTGGATCCTTGCACTGGTTTGTGTCTTGTTGAGTTGGGAGAAGGTCAGGGGTCACCACAGTCTGAAAGCAGCAGTCCACTTGTATGCAACCAAGAGGCTACCATCCAGTTTTGCAGGTGCTATATAAAATTTGCTCTCCTAACTGGATTAGCAATCTTAGCAGGTAAGTCAGGGACAGTGTGAGTCTGAAGAGCAAGCTGCTTTTTCAGCTAGTAGAGATAATGCTTGAAGACAACATGTTCAGGTATTGCAGAGGAAACTGTGCTACATCTAGAAAGAGAGAATTGCCATTCTGATGCTTTTAAAAATGTGGTTTGCTTGGGTTTTTTTAAATTACTTTTGTTTTTTCTTTAAAGTTGATATAGATGGGTTCATTGGGCTAGCTCCTTAAATGCTGTAAACCATCAGTGCTCCACTGATCTCCAGTCCATTCTTTTTGTGTTCAGCAAGTTTTACCAATTCTTTGTGTGTTCAGTATGTATTGCCAGAGACTAAGCCTGCCATTTGGCATATTTACTTTTTGAAGGATTCTGCCTGCCTTCAGTAAAGAGGTTATTTGTGCAATGTGTGATGCTCAGGAAACAATGTGTTCATACTGTCTGATGTACAGCCAGGCAAAGATTCCCCCAAACTGGCAAATGGAGTAGCTATACCAGTGTAGCCCTTGGAGCTGATTAGTTTTGTTGAGAACCCAGGGCACATTAGACTGGGCGGAATATCATGCTGCCTCTACTATCCCTGGGGCCATAGCTTGTAGGCCTGTGCAGCTCTGTGGTGTTGTGTAGGCTTATCAGCTCACTGCATGGGTTTCTCTCCAGAGAGCAGCGTTGCAGGGTATGAACGTAACTTTAATCACATGATAATTTTAGAACAGCTTACAGGTTTGGAATGGTGGTCTTTTTAAAAAAAAAAAAAAAAAAAAAAAAACCAAGCCAGCTTCAATGAAACCAGAGGGTTATCTCAGATTCTGTTTTGAAAGCTAGAGGGAAACTGGCAGTTATGATGCATGTTACTAATGCTGAGATTTGTTCTGAAAGTCAGGAAGTTCTCCTTTCTTTGTTCTAGTGGCAGTGCTGTGGGGCTTTTGGAGCTGATGACTGGAACCTTAATATTTACTTCAACTGTACAGATTCCAATGCAAGTCGAGAGCGCTGTGGTGTGCCGTTCTCTTGCTGCACAAAAGACCCTGCCGTAAGTGACAGTCAAGAGGAAAGGATGGGTCTGCCCTTCCAATTTTAAATTACTCTAAGTTTGTTTTTTTTGTTGTTTTTTTTATTCTTTTTTCCTGGAAGTCATACATTATCATTACCTTCTCACCAACCTGTATTCTTTTTGTGCTTGCAGCTCAGCTTAACTACTAACTTTTCTGCAGTCAGCAAAAAACCTGAGCTAGCTTAAGTCTTCATTGTATGCTCTTTGCTGCTTTTCATGAGAATGAGAGAACCATGGGCTTGGCTGAACAAACGTATTAATTTTAGCAAGTATAAAAAGCGGAAGCCCTTAATGAGTTGAAGGATATGAGCTTTCTATTGAATATCATCAGGATATTTCATTGGCTGCCTTAAAGAACAGCAACTCTAACATCAGACACTCTAAAGCAGGTATTACTCATTATTTAATGCAATGTCCAGGGGCTGCAGCCAGTTTGACCCAGTTTGTGCTAGGTACCATAATGAATGACAGTCTGTGTCCTGAAAAACTGACATATGTTTGCATTAGAATTTTGAGTTGGGTATGGAGATCTTTACATGCTCTTTTATTCCCTTTAAAATTACTGTTTTTCCTACAGTCACCTCAGATCAGACTTGAAAGGTCAGAAATTGTTTGCGAGAACAGCTTTTCGGTAAATTTTCATGTCTTTTTAAATAGTTATAGTTCTGGACCATCAAGCAGAAAATGTTGGAGCCATGCATTGCTAGTACAGACATGATCAAGAATGAATGGTAAAGTGTAGGGAAGCAGTTCACTGACAGTGAAAGGCTTAGAATAGGGATGGGTGTGTTCATGGAAACTGTTAATGTGGCTAACACTGCATACATTTGACTTCCATATAGTTTGAAAGCAGCAGTGTGTGAGTGCTTTTATTATCTTGTAGTTCAGCTGCGGCTTTTTCTCCACCTGGAGTGACTTATAGTTCCTTGAATGTATGAGTCTGTAGTACCCACTAAAGTTATGCAAGTTGCCAACAGGCACCTGAGGTGCTTTCTGCTTGGTTAATGCAACACAGTTCCTGCTCCTGGCATCCAATGACTACTGCTGCTCTCCCCGTCTCCCGCTAAGGCACTGCCACTTGTACAAGCTGCATTCTGGTTCCTCTGCAGTGAACATGTCTTCACAGTAGTTTGAATCTTTCTCACAAACATCACTGAAAATGTTTTAATGAAATATTAAAACAAAATGTAGGTTAGGCTCAAGCATTATGCTTAGGATTCCCACTACTGTTTGCCTATCTGCCCACCCACCCACACAGAGAGGTCATCACAACCCAGTTTTAAAAATATAGTTGTTATAAAACCAAACCAGTGACAGCAGTACAAGGTAATCCTATAAATACATAATCCATGCTAAAGTTATAGCGCTCTCTCTCTCTCTCTCTGAGTATATGGTGATACAGTTTCTTAGGGGGTGATGCAGCAACCAGAAATTTAAAGATAAGTCTCATTCATTGTAGGGAAGCAACACACTTAACTGCCTTTAAAATAAAGACTAAAAAGAACAATATTTCTAAAAATATTAAAAGTTATGCATATAAGGGATATAATTGTAATCAAGCTGTGACTGGTTCAGTTGCAGTGCTAGACACAGGTTTATTCTGTGGGAAAGTAAATTTGTCCCTTTTGGAATTAGGATGCAGTGTTGGGCTGATGCAAAAAAAATAGTGGATACTTTATTGAACAGGACTTACTTTTAGTTTAGCTTGAATGAGGAAGTGCTAAGTTTAAGGTAGGCCAAAATAAGCCTCCTTTAAAACGAATAGTTTAGGACTCCTATAGTTCACTTTGCTGTAGTTTAGCAGGTTGAGATGTTCCAAATTCCTGTACAGGCAGGGCCTAGAAAAGTTGATTTGTTTCCATTTAATTCTTCACACTTTTTTTTGGTTAACAAATTCCAAGGCTAAAGGCAGAAGACACTGATGATAAAGCAAGTAGGCATTCAGTACAAAGGAGAAAGCTTAAAATCCCTCTGGAATCTTATCTGCTTTCATAGCCTTGAAGTACGTGGTGCTGTTATATTTTAGATCCTGGAACAGAAGCATTCAGCTCATTAAAAGATATGAATTGCTCAAAGGTTCACTGAGGGAATCCAACTTAGGCAACTGACAGGATGTGACCTGTTGATGTACTTCCTGCAAAGTGAGGAAACACTTAAAGGAGCTTTAACTGATAGGAGGAGATATCTTTTTCCATATGGCTGCTTTTTAAAATCTGTTTCTCTGCTGGCTGCCTTTCTTGCGTCCCACAATTTGATTAAATTGTGGTGTTCAGTACACCTAGCTAAAATTGGCTGATTTTCTCACTTCCTTGAGTAGTTCCTTCTTCTGCTCACTGTTATTATATAAGCCAGTAACTTAATACTTTGCTGCCATTGTGGCTGACACCGAAAGTAGTTGCTTCATTTTACTGCCCTGAAATAACTCTGTATGCAGAGTAAATGCAGCTTCAGCTTCCAATGGGTAGTGCTTGTTCCCTAGGAGAAGTCTACCATAGCCTTTTTTGTTACCTCTGCTTTGGGAGTACTAAAGCAGAGGCAGTAGGAAAAAAAACCCAAACCCCTCCTTTGCCATTGGTATTAAGCTACTGTAAGAAAGAATAGGCAGTAAGAACACATTACCCCATCTCTTCTTTTTCCTCCCTAGTCTTTAGACAGGATTTAGGTACTGTAGATATTTCTACAGACATCCTTGGTAAGAACTTGCAGCTTCTGCAACAGAACTGCCCCTTCTCACCTCTTCACACTGCACAGACTGAACCCTGAAAATGTTAACAGTAGTCTTGGCATATTTTTCAGTGTAGACAAAACTTTTTCAGCAGAAGGTTCTTTCACTTAAAATAAATGTTACCTAATCTCTTTACTTTCACTTCTGAATGCTTGCATTGGGAACATGGAGTTTACCCAGCTGGAGGGCTGATATTCCCAGCTTGCTTCCCTGAGAGCTAAAGATATTTTTTGACCATGTGCTTTTGTTGCAAATAATTAATAGCACTGAATGGAAGAGGAAGGGCTTTTTAAAAAGCAATATGGAAACCAAAGTTAGGGTGATTGTCTTATTACATACAGGAGCAACTCTGGGGAGCTGGGAGAGAGGGTGTTTGGGAGACACTTCACTGATTGCCTCTCTTCTGTCTGTCGCTCTCTCCTAGGAAGATGTTATTAATACTCAGTGTGGCTACGATGCAAGGCAAAAACCAGTAAGCATTTTTTTTTTTTTTTTAATGTGGTATCTTAAGGATCTGAATCCTTCTTGCAAGAGCAGGTTATTCTACTGGTGAGGTAGTTGAATGTAATTATCTCTGTTTTATTCCCTCTTCTCCTTGGCAGGAAGTTGATCAGCAGATCGTTATCTACACTAAAGGCTGTGTCCCTCAATTTGAGAAATGGTTGCAGGACAATCTTACCATAGTTGCTGGTATATTCATTGGAATAGCATTACTGCAGGTAAACATCACGTTCCTGTAATGAGTTACACAGAACAACAACAGATGAATAGAATATATAAGGGGTGAACTGTCTATGAGAACTGGAAACAGAATGTCAGTCACGCTTAGAAATACAGTGTCCATGGGTTTTAGTGAGGGGAGCTAAATGTGTGAGGCTTTCTGTGTGTTAAGGAGTATTTAATTTTTATCTGTAGGGATGCATTTTTTTCTTTTCAACTGTCTGAAGGTTGACACTCTGTGTCAGATAATGAATAGGTAGAGATTTTTAAGCCTGTACAGGCCTACTGTTTCTGATGGTGCTTAAATGAGCAGTGAGAAACCTTTACTGTTGCTTTTGTGAAGCAAGTCTAGAACTGTTCAATTTCCTGGAACCCAGTGGCACTATAAAAATACTGGGGTTACAGGAGGTTACAGGAGTTTTTCAATATTCTTCCTTATTCCAACACTTACTGTTAATTTGATTTCTAATTTTCTGTTGCTAGCTTTTCATATCAAAGTTCTGTATAACCTGAGGAGTTTGCCTGTGTGAAAAGAGTTGTCTGATGCTCCAAATGAATAAACTGTTGTCTCTTCCAGATATTTGGGATATGCTTAGCCCAGAATTTGGTTAGTGACATTGAGGCTGTCAGAGCCAGCTGGTAAAACTGCTGAAGTAACCACAACAAGACACTGGACAACCGAAACCCTCTGAAACCTCCAGTGTGTCGCTCCGACACCAAGCTGTATGGACATGGGTGACAGGGAAGCCTTCTCTCCCAAGTAGTCTCAAGTCTAAGTTCCTGATATTGCAGTGAACTCGTGTTTCTTTGGGGTGGGGGAGAGAAGAGTGGGCTATTTTAAAATCTGCTGCTCACTGACAATTTTTTTTTTTTAAACCACCAGTTTGAAAGCTGTTGAGCCGTGAATCTCTACTGTATTCTTGATCTTGAGTAACAAGTGGACACTTTTTTTTAAATTGGTGTATTCGGTGGGACAGAGTTGCATCGTTGTGGTCTGTGGATATGCTGTTTATTCTTCGTATCATGAGCTCTTCAATAGCTGCCAAATATTTCTGAGATGGTCTCTCTCCTCACCACTCTGTAAAGGAACAATCTTCTTGTTTTCACAGCTAAACATAGCTACAGGTCTAAACCCATCAAGCAGGAAGCAACTTTCTATGCATCTATTGTACAGTAAAATAAATTGTTTTTAAAACAAGAGAAATTTTTTTTTACACAAGCTTCCAACCATCTCCCTGTAGAACTTTGAGGTTGGAATCAGCAAGCTCACAGGGAGAATTGCCTAATTTTATCAACATCTTTCTTCCTTATCCACCCTTGTTTGAAGGGAAAGGAGTTTTATATTTGACAAACAAGGGTTGTAGAGCCTTTGGTTGCTGCGATACCTTAGGACATCAGTCTCTTAAGGCAAGGATGGGATATAACTGTATAAATGTATGAAAGCAGTGTGGATGTTGGGTCCAAGTGAATAATATTATTCAAAGAATGAATTATATATTAACTTAAAAAAATCAAAACATGTGTATCTGATATGGCTAAATCTTTTTCTCTGGATTTTAGTGTAACCTAATGTATTTAGGGATCTCACTAATATTAGTGCTTTGATATACTTGTGCAAAACTTCTTTTAAGGTAATTTCTTGGTCTGTTCCTAGCTGAGGCTTTGGTCTTTCTTTTTTTCTTTTGTCTTTAATTCTTTTTACTTGCATGAGCTGTGGAGTAACAATCTGTGACACTCCAGTGCTTTAAATCTGTGTATATGTTTTAATACAGTCTAATCCAAACTTATTTATTGGTAAGTGCATGTGATTATGGAAAGATCATATCCCATTCCATTGGAAGTTGGAGAGGACAGCTTTTGCCAAGAGTAAATGCTTACCTCCAGTGAACAAATCCTTGCTATGGAGATTTGTCTCCCTTTGCTCTAAATGCAAGAAAAAGCTTTCTTGAAGCAATGGAATAGAAGTTTTAAAATAGAAGCGGATGTTAGGATCAGCCAAGACAGACTCTTTTGAATCGAACAAAAGAGAGTAGAATTTGGAATAAAGCACAAATAGTGGAAGAAGAATTAGATCAGACTCCATCCAGATTTGAGTTTTTGATTTGTTGTTCTTCACTAATAATAGTGAACTTACAAACCTGACCATGGCTTGGGTAGTTTTATTGCACTTTGTATAAATTTAGCGTGTTCTATGACCCTTCTCAGTATCTGCAGAACCAGTCCCGAAAGCTGTGAGCTCTCAGCTCCTGCTTTGGTCAGACAGTGGTAAAGGGTGTGTAGCATCTCTTTGTAAGAGCTTAGCATCTTTCTGAGATGAGTTTCCTAAAATGAAGTATCTGGAGTAGAAGAGATGAATGCATTGCTTTCAGAGCTTCCCTGTTCTGGGGGATAGATAGAAGGCTGGTCTGATGACCTATTAAGGTCCTTTCTGGTCCTTTGACTCTTAAACATGTGAGTATATATACCCTTGCACATTTTGCCTTTCTGTGCTTTAGTCAACCCATGGTTTTTTCCCTTCTGAAGGCTGGTGGTAGGCACACTGGTGCTCCACAGATGCCTCAGGCAGTCCAGTTGTCCTCCTGTCTTTGAGCATTACCTCATCTTCTTCTGGTTAACTCCCACTGACTGGCTCTGAATCAGGCAGCCTCCATATCCTTTGGTATCTGCTGTTAAAGGCCAGCTATGACTCAGAGCAATTTTTTTTTTTTTTAAAGCCTTTGAAAGCAGTTATAATTCACTGTCCTTAATAAAGTTGGTTCCGCCTCACCACAGCGTTATGTTTTTCTTAGCCACTTCTCAATTTGAGGAGTTACTGGTGTTTGTTTCCCTGCAAAGGGACACACCGTTTTGCCTGATAGCAGCAGGACAGACAGATCATTAACACCAGTGTTGCTGCACTGAGACAAAATGGTGTGGGGAGAAATGAGGGAAGCGTGGTTGGGGAAGTAACCCCTCCACTCAAGAGCCTTGATTGTGACTGAGCCCTTTGGTTTGGAGAAAAGGAAAAAAAGCCTGCATTACAGAAACATTCCTTGTTGCCACTGATCTTGAATACTGCCGTTGCTGCTATGGGCTTCTGAAGACAACTTCATTCTTCTACTTGAATTTCTGCAGTTGTACTGTATTGGCCTTCTGTCTTGTCATGCTGTTCTTTGAGCTCCAGTCTGCTGGATGTGCTGTTGGCAGTGCCAGACTGATAGGAAGGTAAACACTCTGAGGTGAGCAGATCTTGTTCTCACTACTTGCACGTGTACACACAAATGTGCAACACTTCTGCTGAGTCCCAGAATGACTGTTCTTATAAAAACCACTAAATAACTTATTTTTCTAGAGCTTGTCTTATTGCTGCAGATGCTGATCACCCCCCCCCTTCCCTGTTCCAAAGAGATACTCTTATTTTCCTCATTTTTGCAGTTGTTTGACGGATGCATACTGAATGTTCAGGATTAGCTGTCTATATTGCACATTTAAATACCACATTTTTTGTCTACAGATCAGGTAAGATGTCCTAGAAATGCCCCATCAGCAGCTACTTAGCAGCTTAGGTGTTCAGGTTGGAAAGCTCATGGGAGGCCTTGGAAATCAATCTGTTATTGTCTGTTATTGCCTGCCAAATGCAAGCAAGGTTTCTTCCAGAAAACTTTGCAGCTCACCTGAAGTTTTCACAACTAGAGCACATCTGCTGGCTACATGGGCTCATTTTCTAAAGCAATAAGATATGGTAGGTGGTATGACTTCTTGGCAATTTCTAGCCTGCCTGGTGTGGTGGTGGGGTAGATGTGAGTTCAGAGGTCAGTCTAGTTATCTTTAATGTGCAGTAGTTGTTCAGAAATTTGTTGTCAGGCTTATGACCTGTGGAGTGTGAAACAGCTCTGCTGGGCGATTCGTATGGGATGGTGGCGTTGCTAATGAGAGGTCTGGTAGCTTCAGCAGTAGCCCTGGCTTTGAAGCCATTTCCAAATTCCCTGCTGAGCCCTGCCAAAGGGCATCGTGGTCCTCGCTCCTCTCTCCTTTCTAAATACTCTCCATATTCACAGGCCTTTCTGTTGCTTGATATCTTTGGGTTTTTTTCTTATTAATAGCCTAATGGACAAACGTTTGATTTGTCTCTGTGTGTCTGTTTCAGTAGCAGTAGGATCTCTTTGCTTCAAAATCTGTAATTTTGATTGTGCCGCTTGGAGTTTGAAGCTGTGGAGATGCTTGCTCTCAAGCGTACTCTGTACCGAAAGCCGCCTCCTCTCCCCCTTGAGAGAGATGCTAATTGTAGTTCTGGTGTGTAAATAGTGTTCGAAATGTAAATAGTAGCATGCAGGTTAAGTGATTCTTGCACATGACTGCTTTCCACCCTCCAAGTGTTTATTACGGACCTGGAAAGCGTCCACCGGGAGAGTTTGCTGACGGCAGCTGAGCGGGCGGCCGGGCTTCAGCTGGCCCCGGAGGTGAGGCGGGAGCGCTTCCATCGCCTGCCATCTAGTGTCCGTCTGTCTGGCTGCCCAGCGGGCGGGCGCCCGGGGGAGGTGGGACCCCGCCAGCCATTGGGGCTCCGGCTGGTAGCAGGACCTCCCTTGCCTTTTCCCGTCGCTACTTGGCATTAGAACGGCGTTAGGCGGTAAAGTGGAGGGTCGGAGTCAGCACCCCCTGCCACTTGTGGGAGGTTGCCGTCACCTGTGGCAGGACTAAACATGGTGCTATAAGAAGTGGCCTGGATGTTAATCTGTGTTTTTACTACTTCAGAGATGCCCTTGGTAAAATTGGTTCTGGCTAACGGTCTTGGCTTCAAGAGAAACTCCCGTGCGAGTTTTTGAGTCCGTTTCCCTTCTTGCTGTGTGTGCCTTTTGGGTGCGTTGAAAAGACAGTTCTGCAAATACCTAGGAAGGAGATTAGATCTTAAGAGGTGTCAATCACTGCGGAAGGTTCCAGTTACTCCCTCCCGTTTTCATCTCTGAAGCTTTTTCAGATCTCTTTAATTGGTCATAAAACTGTCTAAAGCAAACAAAACTACCCTCTTAGATCCACTAGCTACCAAATTTTGCCACTTGGAAGAAAATATTAAAAATAATAATAATAATAAAAAAATCTGTCTCCCTTAACGTGCAGTATAAAAATAAGTGTTGTGACTACTAGCGTGCACCAGGCAGCACTGCTAGCTGTCTTCTGTGTTTCGGCAATATAAATGTGTTAATGAAAAGCTACATCTGTATGTGTGTTCATGTTCACGCTGTGTACATAGTAGAGATGGACCTGATACTACCTTGAGCTCTGGGGAGACTGGGATCTGGGTTTTGTGACTCAGACCTGTCTCCGATACATATATTCCAGATTACTTTCAACGGACTCTCTCTCTCTCTGGTTCATCCTGGGGTGTACGACAAAGTGTCAATATTTACCCTTTGTGTATCATTCCTTTTTATACGAATGTATTTTCTTGTGTTCCTTTTTCTTTTTTATCAGTTGTAAAATTGATTGTAAAAGCCAACTACACTTACCGATTGAAAGTATTGCTATAACAGAACTGCATGCCCAGTAGAGTTTGGCTTGAGCTTTAGTTTTCTGATTTTGGACTGGTTACCTTCAGTCTAGGAAAAAAGCTTAGATCAGGTGCATAATGTATTACTTGTCATCTTTAGCATTAGACTGTGGTATTGTATCACATGCTGATCTCAATGGATGTAACTGGAGTCTACTGAGGAAGTTAATGCAACTTCCTGGTAATTCATTTTAAGCTATTGAAAGTGGTCTTGATCATGCTACTTGTGTTCTTGGGTTTTTGTTTTTTAATAGAGGCATTTTTTAGGAATGTTTTAATACACTTATGATGGACAATACAATAGTTTTAATAGTTGTGCAGTATTCTGTATTTACTTGAAGTAAATCATTTTATATGCAATTTGTTAGATAATTACAATTTTATAAATAAAATTGCGTGAAATATGACTTAGTGAATGTGTACTCTTGATGTAGCACTTAACGTTAATGGTACAAAGATATGTTCATGCAAAATTCCTCCAGGAGAAGACCCCCTGCTTGCCTTCCCCCAAACTAACAGGGGAAATAAATCCCCAAGTCTGTAATTTACAGTGTAGAGTATTGTGTTCCAATTAAGTCACAAAGCACATTATCACACCACCAGCGGCTTGCCCTTAAAAGAATAATAAGCTAATATGTGAAGAGCACACCCCCACATGAGAAGATCCCATATCTACTGTCAACTGTTGTTGAAGTCTCTGGCTAATGAACATGCTCTGCTTCTTTCTGACAGGTCATCGGTGTTCCTCAGACTGCTGTGGCTGCTGGTTAGTACAACTGTTGGAGCTCTCCCCGTAATCATTTTAGTGACCCTGAAGTGTTCAGAAGTTGCTGCTTTGCAGGGAGCAGCATCAAAGGGGATTTGTCATGACTTAATTAAACTTTTGTAAAGGGAAGTGGGAATTTCACTTTAAGTGCAACATATCCTTAAACAGAAGTAGTGAGAGCTGGCTTATTTTACTGTGCAGGTAAAAATGAGTAATGATGTCTTGTGCTTGTTTAGACAGAGAGGAGGAAGCAGCCCAGTTTTTTAGTATTTCAAAAACTGTAGAGCAAGCTAATCCAATTCAATACATCCACTTAAAACCTACAGTTTTGTCCACAAAACACCACTGTGACTGATTTAGAAGCATGTCTCTATATCCAAATTGAAGCTCAATGCCTTTTGCACATTCCAGGCATATACATTTATCTGAACATACAGAAATGGCTAGGCAAAATAGGAGTGTGAATGTGGAGGCCCTGGAGGGGGGGAAGAACAAAAGTCAACCAAAAAGAAGCAAAGTCAAGGGCATTGCCTAAATCTTTGTGACATACAATAGATGTGACACACTTGGACAAGCCATTTTCACGATGGAGGGGGAGACTAGGAGTGGCTACTTGCATTCTGTCAAATTCTTACAGATTTGCATACTGTTTCTTGAAGTTGTGCCTAGTTACCATTTCTAGGACTTTTGAAACAAATGACCTTTTCTGGGCTTCATGGTCTCATTTGACCAATGGGTCCTCTGGATCCAAGGCCCATATTACTAGGGTTTGTGCCTTACCTAAGGTGAACCTTTTCCTTGTGTTTCCACACTGTGAAATGTAAAAACATACGCGTGCTTTTTATCTTCCTTAGGTCTTGCAGAAGTCATACAGATGCAGACAAATGTTAACACCCCAGGGAGGTAGTGCCTGCCCTGTGTAGTGTGGCAGCAGTGATTGTTTTAGCTTGGTTTGCTGTGGCAGTAGACAAATGAAAAGGCCCGATGTCTGGCATCATGGTCATAAAAATAGTCTGAGCTGCAGATGTCAAGCTCTACTTAGATGTAATCTACCTACTAAACATCTAATCAGAACTACAGGCAGCAATTTCAATTCAGTTGATTCAGTCAAGTGAGTAGTGAAATGCATGTGATAGTAATGTCCTTAGATCCCATTTCTCTTATTAAAAGAGACTCAGAGGATAAATGATTTACCAGCTACATAGAAATGACCTGCTGGCTGCAACATGCCTCAGAACAGCACAGCATTTGTGTGGATAGACACAGTCTCTTCAATTACCTCCTTCTACTGCGACATACACCCATCTTTGCCCTTATGCAGACTCTCCTTCTGTGTATAGGCTTAGCACAGATCTTATCTGGAAATGTAAGCCACTTGATATTCCATCCAGGGAAACCATCTGAAAGTAGGATATCAGTGTTGGCTTTTGGAGATAAGGATATAGCTAATGCTTAACCTGAGGTCCAGTTAGACAGCCAGGTGAATGGGAATTTTGTCGGTGTTACAACTTGACGTGTGATCAGCTCGTGTGAACACTTGCGGTTTATACTGATGTCAAAAGGAATAATCTCTTTCTAGAACCAGGTAAGTAATTGATAACTGGTCTTTCAAATGTATTTTGGGATCTATTTAAATCAATGGAAATTATTTCCGTGCCTGAGAAAACTCAGGCTCATGTGGGTCCACTATGAACTGTGATTGTAAAGGTGCTGGTTACGTTCAGCAGTGCAGAGGTTCTGTGTTATTTAGAGCCTGATGATGTCATGGGGTCCTGGTCTGTGTTCACAGCTCTATGCACTGTCTGTGGCTTTATTGCACTATTACTAGCAAATGTCCTTTTTTTTTTTTTTAAATAAGAGGCTGTTATACAGTTTAATATTAGAGGCTTTTTCTGTGTGTTTCTGGCACTGGATTAAATGGACATGAGATCTCTGCTGTGAGAATACTTTGGTAGCATCTGCTGTGTTTTGGTATAGTCTCAGCTTAAACTGACTATTTGGGGCAAGTTTCTTTTCATACAGAGCTTGTGTGCATAATCCCTTTCCCAGCATGACTGGCATCTTCGCATCACAGTATCTGTGGGATAGCCAGTGGTTTCATGGAGCTGGGAAGTGAATTTGGGAAGGTCAAAAGCAGTATTTTTGCAACCATGTGGCCTGGGATCGCATGGGTGCTTGGCCTCTGGGTTTGCTGCCTCTGCTGATTAAAAAAAAGAGCCTGAAACTTCTGAGTCTGGCAATTCAGCACTGGGCATGCTGAGTTCACTTTAGAATGTTACAGATCTTGTGGTCTGTGCATTGTGGGCTTGATCAAGCTAGACAATGGTATTGCACAGTCAAAAATAACATGTGCTAGCTTGCTGGAAACTGCTATCCCAACTGCTCCCTGTTTTGCCAAAGAGTTGTCTGCTGGTTTGCTCACTGGCATGTTACAAACCTACAAAAGAGCAGCTGTGAGATAAGATGCCTAAACTGGCAATTTCCCAACTCCTTTACCTAGGAAAGGAAGAAGACTCTTGCATGCTGCATTTCTTACTTGATGGGGTTCTGTTGAAAAGTTGCTGCAAGATATGCCTTTAAAAATCCGTCTACAAAAAAACCCCAACAAACAAAAGCCCAATCCCAAGCAAGCCTGAGAGCACTCATATCCACATGGCTTTAAGAGATAAGGATTGTATAGTGCTGTTAAAACGCACAACTGTTAAACCACACAGTGCTTCTGTGTGAGCATACACAGTGGAAGTGGTTAGAATAGTTTCCTTTGTATACACTCAACTGAAAGGCAGTGATTGTGTCGGGGCCAGAGCCAGGAACGAAAAGGGCTCCTCACTAGTGCATGGTGGTGCAGTCGTGGCTGCTGCGTGTGATTGCAAAAAAAGGACAAACCACAGGATAAAGTGAGAGCACTGAAATTTTTATTTGTTACCTCTAGGTACCACAAGTTTGACATTAATAGGCAAGACCAGTGAATGAGCAGCAGTACATTGCATTCAAACCTGAATCTCCAAAGCACCAAAAATGGAGCTAGATTTACTTCTTAATCCTACGGTCAGCACACTAGTCTGGACTTGCTGCATTTTGTATTGACCCTAATTTAGTAGTACATTGTTATGCAGTTAGGGGGCGTGAGGAAAGAGTCATTGTGTAGTACCACCTCTACGTCATCATAGGACTACAACATGCACATTCTACTATGTGGCCCAAGCAACAAGAATACAAGTAGAACAGTTACGGGTGGAGACAGGTTCATGTTAACACCACCTATGAATTTGTAGAAACCTTTTTGGACGGGTACCTACAGCAGTTCATCAATTTGTGTGGGAACATTACACACATGCACGAGTGATACAGTGGAAAACATAGCAGGAGCGGCAGCAGGACGGAGGACAAAAGTGAAATCTGTGATGGGATGCATTGGAAACAAGACCTTCCTCAGCTTTCCACAGCAAGTCTCTGCTCTGTTAGCGAGGCCTGCTGGGCAACAGTTTTGTTTTCATGGCTGCGGAGTTTTGATACGACTTCTAGAAATGCCATGCTCTGCACTTCCTTTTGAAGAGGTTCTGGAAAAAGAAATAGTAAAAGACATGGTGCTTTGTATGAGATGGGCAAAAGAACAGAAAAGCCTAGCACGTGTGAGAAACTTTTCTGCTGAACTGCGTACACACATAAGCACACAAATGTATGTGTACACATAATCTATTTACTTTTTTTTAATTGCTTCTGAGGATGGAGAAAAAATCTCCAGGGCCTGGGGCATGCACAGACTCCAGCGATTTCAGGTAGAGATGAATGATGAACCTGCTGTATAGCAGTTAAGAAAATCCACCTGGATTACCTTCCAAAACAGATGCTTAGGAAGTATTTTGAGTGAAAGTATTTTTCTGCTTTATTCCTTAAACTAGCCTGACCAAGTGAGCTTGCCTTGAAAGGTTCCCTACATCGTTTGTATCAAATCAGTTCTGGTTGTTTGTGTGGGGGTGTGAAGTGGGTGAGATGGTTCTTTAATGGATGTGTCACCACTTGGTCACTGTTCGCTGTCCATTTACAGTTCAGCTCTGAAGTAAATACAAATACAACACACTGTACATTGCCCAGTGCTTGTGCGTATATATACAGCACTTACGTTTTACTTGAAACTGGGAGACTCTTTTATGATTCTGATCCTGGGTTGCACTGTACTTTGTATTAATAAGGAGAGTTTGGGAACAACCCATAAAATAAGAGCAATTTAAAAAAAAAAAAATTAATGAGTTTTTTCAAAGCCCAGTACTCTAGATATTACAGTTGAGATCCAAAGCAGTTGGTTTTGTTTCATGCCCTGTTCAGGCCATTCTAGTGAACTGCCACTCAGCAACAAATACCTACATACATTTTTTGCTTCCCAGGTGCTGCTGGGGGCCCTATCCCCAAGCTGCCCAGGAGAAATACCAACCTTCTGTTCCAGATAGTTATACTGTATGCTATGTGCATTTACTACCTTTTTTTTTTTTAATAGAAAACTTTGACATTTTTTTCCCTTCCTACCTACTTTCTTGTTCACGTTTTCAGTTTTCTTGCAGTTTAACCCCTACCGTGTAAGAGCTCGAACTCGCACGCTGCTGTGTGCATGGGAACGTGTACATACGGAGCGATGTCAGTGAAGCCGTTGGGGTAGTTATGCTGTGTAAGCACTTTCTGCTCTGTTCCTCCTTCTGAGGTACCATCATGTTTAAGCAGGTGTTACTGAACTGAATTTCAGGAATTTCCTGGGCTTTACAGTGGCTGAATAGTTCTGCTTAACATCCAGGTTCCGGTCAGCCTGGAGACCCTCGCACACAGAAGTGACTGTGCTAGCTATGAATGCTCTGCTTTTGCTGATTCTTTATGTTACGTGTTTCCATTTTCCATTGTCCTTATTTTTGCCTCTTTCCATCCATTCAATCAGTTGCAAGAGCAACTTCCAGATGGCAAAAATCACATATAAATATGTATCGATTTACTGCTTAACACCCAGCTGCTGGTGATATCAAGTTAAATGGGATGCCAGATACCCTGTAACAAAGGATAGTAACAGGAGCAGTCACTAGAGAATTAATCTTACCAATAATCAAACCAGTGCAACCACTTCTAATCTTTATGGAACTATACTGGGGTCAATTACTTTAAAATGGCTACATGGGTCTGTTTACAGTAGAATACGGAAACATGTAAATATACATGCTCGCTGTGTGGAGAATGGTGAAAATGAGTTAGAGGCAACAAAGCTGGGAGAGAGATATATTTTAGTCTCTTCACATGTAAAGAGCAGACTTGGCTCTTTGATCCCTCCCTCCTTGGTTACAATAGTTTTAAAAAAGTTAATACCAGGGTTGCTCAGTTGTTACTTTGGTGTACTCCCCACTTTTACCCAGGTCTGTTAATGAGGAAGCAGGGCTGAACACTGGGTCAGCCAAGTGCTGGGCCTTAACTTTACAGCTGCATATTGAAGTGCTGTCTGTTCCCTGGGAGCAGGCTAAGATGCCTCATGTCTTGGCAAAGCTTATAATGTGGTGGCAGACTGAACTCTGCCAGTTGGATAACCCTAAAAAAAAGCCACCCTAAGACTGCTCCTTACTCTGGTGGAATGGAGAGACAGGTATTTGGCTTTAAATAACTCTGTCAGTCTTGCCGGTGACAAGACTCAGGGAAGGGAAAATGCAAGTGTCAGGCAGAATTTCTGAGGATGATTATTTTAGTTGGAAGCAGTGGGAATACACACCGGAACATCACAGTGAGGGGGAACCTCTGCAGAAAGGCTTCCGCTCTAAAATGGATGGATAATCCTGAGCACCAAATGGCTCAGGAAGGTTGTAACAACTAAATTACATGTCTTAACATTGAAGTGAATGCTTACTGGGAGCTGAGGTTTGTTAGCAAATTCTGAGCACAATCTTTGTACATTGAGATGTATATATTGCTCTAAAACCAAATATTTGTTCCTTTAAGATGGCAGTAATACAGCGTTCCCTCGCATGGATGCAGAGGTCACCAGAGTTATGCTTACAGTAGGCGTGGTGAACTATGTTTAAGAAAAAAAAAAAAAGGCAGCTTTGTTTACAGAGACAGCACACACTTAGCTATGGTAACATTTAATCACTTCAGTTGAATTGCTGTAAACTCATCTCTGGAGAACCTTCAGATGTTTCACACTTGGGAAGTTGTGTGCAGACAGGCTCTGAGTTTCCACCTTTCTGTACTTAATCCAGTCCTTTGTCATCTTGGTTTGTCTGTAAATTTCTGAAACCTTTATGGAATGAAATTTGTTCTCCTTCCACAGAGTAAATAGTTCTTGAAGAACTGAATGAAAGAAACATAGCCACTTCTTGAAACCTCAGCTGGAAATCAAATTTTCCCATGATAACTTGTGCTTTTTTGTTTTGGTTTGGCGTTTTTCGTTTGTTTGCGACTTCCCACCTGTGTGTGGGCAATATCAAACCATAGCCTGCTACACCATCCTCAAAACAGTCTGACCTTTAGCAGAGGGTTAGCTCAGACAGATTCGAGTTTACAGTGTCCAGTAATGACATGTGTTGGAGCATGTCCTGCTTGTCTTTCAAAGCAATCATGAACACTTGTGCTTGGTGGCCCAAGCATGTGAGGGCTGCTGAGAGAAGGACTTTTCCTAGGGAGGCAAGTGTCAAGATCCTTCCTAAAGCAGGGTTATAGCCTACGTGCTATACAAAGTACTCATTTGTGTGCACATGTGCCCTTGCAAATATTACCTGTGTTTTTTATTTCTTACCATTCTTGTATGAATTTAAAACAAGTGAGGAGGCTTCTTGCAAAATTCCACTGAATTTTACTTGACTAAATTGACCAGCTAAAAAAAGCCATCACCCATCAGTTATGGGGAACTTGCAGCTAAAGGTGAAAAGAAAGTCTTAATTATCTGCGTATTTGCAAAGAGTGGCTGATACTGTGCAGTTTTAAATGCCTTTCATTTCTCTCCTGTCAGTTGAAGTTGGAGTTAGCTGCATCCTGCAGAAGCCAGAGTCCAATTTCTGCAGTTCATGTCCAAAACTGAGTTAACAGCCTTTTTCTTGACACTATAAATAAACATTATAACTAAAGTGTCATAGTAAATTGAACCCTTCTGTGTACATTCATTGAGAACAGAGAACCAGTCTCAGAATGTGTTTGCACACCTTCTTATGTTCAGGCTAAAAGAGAGAGCTAACTTTAAATACATAAATCTCTTAGGAAAGCAAGAGCATTCTCCTGAATACTCACCAGATCCTATAAGGGCACAGATCAGCACCATGGAGTTGTATTTTATTTCTGGAGCACTCCTGTCGTCTGAGAGCAGTCTGTGTAGAATCTGAACAAGCTGAGCATTTTCAAGATCCTTTTCAGCAGTGACTGAAATATAAGTGAAAATTTGTAAATCTGGAAGTGCTGCTTGATTTGATGCTTCTGTGTATTAGCCATTTATTGAAACATGGATCTCTCACTGTAGTGAAAGTGGTGGTGTGGTACATAACTCATTGGCATAAAACTGAAACACGTACTACGTGGTATGATGACAGGAATCACAGCTCTTGCTATAAAAATGTAAAATGGCGTAACTACTTGAAAGGACAACCACAGAGTTTAATGATAAAATCCAATCTTAAATGTGCAGTGAGCTGATGGAAAAGCCACCAGGCTTTCTAGATACTTAGGCCAACACCTGCAATATTTCAGCTTTCAAGACTCCCATTGCCTGCATTTGCTTTTGGCAATCATTTACTCAAATTTTGGAAAAAAATTATGCAAAGGGATATAGTGTAATTCTTGATTCCATGGTAGAGGGAGCTCAGGGTCCACGATAAAGGCTGTGTGTAACTTCAAGAGCAATGGGAGTTATTTCCTCTGTAGTTTTCTAAGAAACATTACATACTGAATTCAGGCTTAAATGTCTGAGGACAAGACAAAGAAGGGTTAGATGATTCATGTCAATAGGAACACTTTTAATTAAAACAATTCCCTGTTGGCACTGGCAGTGATTTGGAAGTTGAACATAGCATTCCTGTAGTACTCAATGGCAAGAGATGACATCAAGAGCAACAATGTGTAATGTTGCTTATTTAGTTCCTTATCTTAGTTAATAAGCAAGCAAATAGGATAAACAAAACTTCTGTTGGGCATTTACCTTTCGGTTTGGTAAGCCGAGGTACTACAAAGGCAGGTCAAGACATGTAATCATCTCTGTCTTCGTATAGCAACTCTTGCACCTATTTCTGTGGAACTTAATAATAATACTAAAGACGTTTTGGGGGCGTTATCCACCTCTATGTGTTTTCTCTAGCTCTCACTAATTAGGTAAGTGAAAGCTTTACTTTGATAAGCCCTCTCAAAAGGGGATTAACCATTTCAGTGTAGGAATGTACTTGGGTCATATACTCTGCTCTAAAGTATGATTTTCTTAACTGTTAGCCTTCTGGGTTTTACCCAAAATCTGAAAGTTAAGTTGAAGGGCTTTTCCTAGATCATGTGATGACCTACCAGAATGATGGAGCAGACACTGTATTACCAGCAAACTCCAGTTTTCTGCATAATCTTACTGCCTGCCTATGTCTGCATGAAGTGTCACGTATTTCCGTGCTACTGAAAGGCAGGTGGAAGGAGGAAGCAGCTCTACATTGCAAAAGGAACTCGCACAACTCTCCCTCTATGACTTCTCTTGGGTACAGACTGGAAAGAAAACAGGTAGAGTTAACCGCTGGGATACTCACCTAACTCTAAAGCCGCTATTAATGCCAGTGCAACGAGAGCTTCATTTTGCATTATTACGTGTTCACTGGTTGCCATGGTTACTAAATGCTTGATGCCACCACTCTGTACAATGGTCCTAATTACATCCTAAAATAAATAACATAGAAATGAAAAAATTCTGCATTGCATACAAACTGCATTAAATAATGAAATTGTCATGGATGCTATGTTACATTTGGGTAAGGATACCCGTTGGCTTTATGCACACATAAACACTTTATACATAAATGTACATGCATGTGGGCCTATAAACCATCAGCTATTCCTCTGCAATTATAAGATACAACCTATTAAACGAAGGCAGTTAACCACATGACTAAGTTAAGACACAGGTAACTAACTCTTTTCCAGGTTATGCTCTGTAACTCAGGTTCTCATGGCATGCCATCAGTTGCCTAACAATGAGTCTACTCCTTGCTATGTTTGAACTCAGCTGGTGTTCAAAGATGATTAATTTTCCCTTTATGTTGTGTTATGTAGAGCAGCTTATCAAAAGCACCCAACGAACCATATATTTGGGATAAGGAGACACAAGAACATAGTTTTAATAAAGTTACCAAATCCTTCGTATCTCTCCATGAGTTTTCAGAGTTTCTTCAAAAGGTTCAGAGAGATCACAAATATTACACCTTACTACGTAATAGAAATGGTGACTTGAAAAAAGATTTTTAGAAATGGGCAGGAAAATGAGCAGCATTCTCTTGATGTATTGTGGAATTGTCCTTCAAATACAAAGCAGGTTAGGAAAGGATAGTTATGGGATACCACTGTGTTGGTTTCTGTTCTAAAGCCAGCAGTTAAAATGAACTGTTGCCCAGTATCTAGGAAATGAAAATGCTGACTGGGTTAAATGGCTTTAAAGCAGTTTAAAAATAAGCAGCTGGGATTTTGTTTTCAAGTCCAAAATTTGATCCAGCTTACATATATGACAAAGAATAAATAAAGATTCCTGGTGTCTGCAGGTCTTTGATTACTTGTTAATTATCATTAAAAAAATGAGTCTGGACCTAATGTTTTCACTATTATATGTCCCAAAAATACTTGCAAAATGTTTGCCTAAAAATCAGGTAACTTGGCATGCCAAATGGAAACTGTTCACGGAAATGTGGTTTGGTTTTTATTATTTTTTATTTGTTCTGTGGGTGCACAAAGTTTTGAAATAGTAGTTATTTCTTGAAATAAGAATCTGATTCAAATTTTTAATCAATGTGTTGAATTTCCATTTAAGGCACACATCCCTTTAACTCCACCCACAAGCCAAAACTCCTTAACTGATACATGTGTTTAGAGTGATTTATGTTCCCAGTGCTTGCACAGGCTATGCAGTGACATTCTTCACGCAAGGAAACAGACACAATATGATCATAGTCCTTGAAAAACTGAAATATTTTTAGAAAATCATACTGAAGATGCTAGTGGCACAACTCAGAGCCTAATGACTCAAGAATTTCACATTTAAAATCAGTTTTTTCCTGAATGACATAATGTATGCAAGCATGTAAGTATTTTATTTTTTTTCTTACTTGTAATTTGTTTTATTATTTGTGATTTTTCTGGTGGAACTCCAAAGTAGCTTTGAGACTTCATGGAATAATCTGGGAACTGCTAATTTCTACTTGAATTGGTGTGGAATTTTGGCTCTATAACCCTTGGGAATCAATCAGCCTCTTTGACATCAAAGCTTTTTATTTTGTAGGTGAACATCACCCTCTAATAGGCAGTACCAAATAGATAGAAGAGATGACAGCAGTCAGATTTGGTGCTAGTGTGGCTTAACTCACAAGTACCTACTCCATTTTTTAGAACGAGACATAAGTTTTCTAAACTACTGTCACCTTCGTAAATATTACCCCAAATCCTTTAAAATTAAAAACCAAATTCAAATCTGATGTGCTGTAAAGAACCATACAGTAGTACTTACATTCAAACCTAGAGGGCAGTAAAAGCATTAAGAAAACCCACCCTCTCAACTCCGTTTTCTCTTCCAGTCAAGTTTCCTCTATGAGTACGTAAACCACACAAAAGTTTGTCTGTGATAATTGTTAAGTTCTGTATAATGTCTGTTTGATGCCATCAATAGCGTCTCTGTGTTTAGAATTGAATTATGTTTTCCTGTAGAGATTATTGATAAAAACTCGCATCTGTGGCAGCGTATGCCATCTACGCATGCATCTTGGGGACTGGGGGGTGTGTGGTGATGTAGAAAAAATGACAACTCAGAAAAAATGAAACCTGATCAGTTTTAGAGGCAGAACATAAAATGGGGAATAGGTATTAGAGACAGTAATATTAGACATAAGCAAAGATTGAAAACTCTAAGGCCTGTTGATTTGGTTTTGGAGAGGGTCAGTATAGGTCAGGTCAGCAACATGTTTTTCACTTTGCAAATGCCATGCATGAATGAAGAGGTCACTGTTAAAGTCTGAGTTCTCCAAATCACACTTGCTATTTAAGCTCAGTCATGCAGCCTGTGTTCATATCAGTGAACACACTAAATGAACTCTGAGCCTGAAATAGCTTGTTTACAGAGGAGATGCTTTTGTCCTTTCTAAGGCTATGTTTTGCCTAATACTTTCCTGAGCAAAGACGGTGGACTTGGACTGCTTATGTAAAGGTATTTGTTGATGCAAAGGTGATGTGAGGGACAAAACTCATCTGTCCCACAGTTTCTCTTAATGTCATGCCTTTTGCCATGTATGAGCAAGCTTTTGTTAGAATTTGGAATAAATGATCATTTCTAATGATTTGTTAGAATCGTAAAAGTCTGAAGTATGCTATATGAAGAGTAGGGGGACAGACTATTTCTGGATCTCAGTTTTATATAAATATATAGCAAGATCATAACAACTGAGTGCAATGATCCTTCATATATAGCATCATTAAGATGTAGAAAATATGGCATGCTGAACTGCTACAGGATACAATACAAATAAAAATAAGTCAGGACTTAGCCACGTGAATCCTAACAGTGTTCCTTCAACTGGCCTGCCACTGAAATTGTTTTGCTTTGCTTAATTTTTTTTAAAAACTACATAGTTCCAGGAAGCATTTAAACATGTTGCTTGTGTCTGACTGGCAGGTCCTGGATGCCGAGGAGACATAACGTGAATTAACCAGCCTAGGTCTCTAGAAGGATTATGTACCGGAGGGCTTGGCTACCAATACCGAGTGCAGAGGTAGCTCTTAGTTCTTGTAAGCTGACCTTTTTCACCACTAACTTACTTTTGATTTGCTGTGTCGTATAAGTGCAGAAAGTAGTCTGTTGGACTCTCCCATCACACCTGCGTGATCCTTGGCTTCACACCACTCCACCAATCGTTCCACCAGTTTTACATTTTTGCCCAGCTGTTCAGCTGCTTCTGCTACGTGATGCCGGAGCCAACAACACAACAAAAAAGTTGTCACTTTTTTAAGCAAGTGCTAGAAAAATAAGCTGAAAGTTACTAACTAGAAGGAGTTTGTTAGGTAGAACTTCACTAGCTTGCACTAATGGTGGGAGAAGTCTAGACTGCATGGAAGCAAGTAAAGCCAGTCAAAATGGAAACAAAATACAGAAAAACATTCATAATCCAGTCTTTGAAAACAACTTATCAGCCCAGTTAATGAGGCTTATGCACTGTTTAAGAGTAGGGAAAATACAGGTGATGTCATACCCCAGGTGAGTAGCTAAAAATTTAAAACCAGGAGGGAGTGCTGCCAGAAGGGAGCACTGTGTCAGTTAGATTAGGCTTTATAGACTATAAGTCACATAAGTTTCTTCAATGAATTTCCATTTCACATTTAATAGCTTTACTAGAAAGGTGTGCAGGACTGTGTCAAAAATTAATACTTGGCTAATTTATCTCATTAACTACTGCTGATTTTTAGCAGACTTCTGATCTTAGAAATTGTCATCCTGGAACAAGCTGTTAAACTAAAAGGTGCTTGTTCATTTTGAAATTGCAGTTTATCAATTAACAAATGCATTAGTCTGTTCCAAGGAGCTAGGTACAGCTAGGAAATGCAGTAAGTGAAGAGCAAAACAGGAGTGGTAGCTTAAAACACGCCTCAATACACACTCGTAATGTGACAGTGTAGGAGAGTTCTGAAGTATGAAAGTAAGTAAGAATTTGACAACTATTCTGAGAGTCCCTGGTAGTCAATTTCGGAGTTCTGAAAAAAAATCAACCCACATTCCTCTTCCTTTGCATATGTACTAGATTTATTCCAAGACTTCAGGAATAAAATTTTAAAACCCCCTCTGCCTCTCGTAAGAAGCTTGGCAGCATATCACAGACTGAACCAAAGAGAATCACTTAACATAGAGAACAGTTTATTTTTACCTTGTGCATCTATTAACATTCTTAATGTTCCCAGCAGCTTGAATTGAACAGGGGGCATCTCCGATCTGAGAAATTTCAATACAGCTTCTGCAACACCAGCTGATAGCATCTTAGCCTTATTTACAACTGTGTGAATAAAGAACAGGGATGATCTCAAGAACATTTCTGGAAGATGCAGTTTATTTCCAAGATGGTCTTGAAGCAAACTTTCAGACACAGTTTGAAAAATAGCTTGTGAACACAGACTTCAGGAACATGAGTGTGCGCTGACAATACTGCGTTGTGGAAAAATGTCACGGTTGCTAAGACACAGGTGTGAAATTAAGTGCTTTTTCCTACTATGCACATCTAATTTTCAGTGTTCAGCCTGAACATAAACTGAAGGCTAGACTTCTGTTCCTTGCTCTAGGAAAGGTGTCTTCCACAAAATGCATCAAGTAGAAGCCCAGACTAGTACTTCCCCCGCAAAATATGAGGAAACTTCTCTGATTCCTAAAACCACTCTTCTATTTCACGTAGGCAAAGGAACTAAAGCATCTAATTAGCAGAATAACCACCTATCCAGTTCTAATACTTATATAAACAACACTGTGGCCTGACATGTCTGGAGCCTGTAGTCCTTGTATTGTCCCCCCAAACTCTCTTTCATCCCCTCCACTAGTCTACGTTCTCCACTTTCATGGAGCGCTCTGAAATATATGTAAGGTGCAAACTTGGTTCAATATTGTACTTAGAAAAATACTTATTTCATATTCAAAGTAGTGTTTAACAAGCAGTTCATCACTGAGGCCAGTTATTACTTGCTCATTTTTCTGTAACAATATACATGAAATCTTATGTAGGTCTCTGACAAGACATCCTTGAGTGTAGGCTGCAGGGAAGCTTGCTGGCTGATGGTCATTAATACAATTAATCACCTGAGAAAGGTAAGCAAATGGCATACCACTAAAGCTGCATGGGTTTAGTTATGTATGCATGATCATTTTTAGAAAGTTATTGTTAAAACTGAAAATAGCAAAATAATGTTAAATGGATGAAAGTCTTATTTTTGGCTTGGTACAAGAAAGCATACATAAGTATTAGAGACTTGCTTTGTTTTTTATGTGTATGTGCTCTGCTTTTTATGCTTGGGTAATCAAAACTCAGACAAATTAAGTTCTTAAAAATGACAAAATTATCATTCAGTTCATTGCCTATGAACAGTAACTAATTGCAGTAGGCTGGCTATTCTAACAGTCTACCTCCAGCTCTAATTTGGGAATTGTTAAAGCCTCAGGAAGTTACAGTAAGATGCAGTGTTTCAACAAAGTGGGCACTGCTCTCTGGTGGGGACCCTCAGCTGAGAGAGAGAATTCCCACATGAAACAAAACAAACAAACAAAAGCAATGCTCTGCACAGAAGGGGTTGAGAAATCATGTCCAAGGCCTCCTCAGCTCCCTGCCTGTTACAAAGGTGCCCTTTTCTTGGCGGGGGATAATACTGTAGGATCAAAGCAGCAAAGGATGGTGAATAGGCCTGTGACTATTTAAAACTGCTTGTCGACACTGCTGCGCAAAAGACATAAAAGCGATGATCGGCCTGAATGAAAAGCAGCGGTCTGACCTGCCTCTAGGACCGTCAGTGGGTTCTCCCACCCTCCTCCCTGGTGGGGTGCAGTGGGAGAACAGAATTTCACCTTCAGGTAATCAGCAATGCAAAGTGAGGCTTACCAGGAATTGCCAGGTTTCTGAGAGCACTCAGTGCAGCGTGCTGCACAGTTACATTTCCATCCTCCACATGTCTGTCTAGCAGATCCATCAGCTTTTGAACTATGCCATTATCCACCATATGGATGCAGTTTCCATCTGTGTGAGATGAGACAAGTCACTTGTGAATGGAAGATTATTACTAAGATTTTTACAAGAGATTTTTAAGGGTTATTTCCCTGCTCCTTTTTAGATTTCATTGTTGAGAATTTGACCACCATCATCAATGGGAGTTGCAGTGCTCATGACAAATTTAGAAGAGTGACATAAGCAACACTGAAGAAGACAGAAATCCCCTATACCTTTCTACAAACGTGAAACAGTATTTTTAAAGTCTGCTTAACACTCTTCAGGATTGTGAAGTATAAAACTGCTGACGTTGCTGTATTGCTCAACATGAGCTTTACCACGACACACAGATTTTGTTTGCAGCTGTACAGACAGAGCATAATAGAAAGGCACAGATAAATTTACACAAGCTATTATGGCATAGTCTTACCATTTCTGGCAAAATTTGCAATAGCCAGTGCTCCTGCAAGCTGTAGCTGATGGCTATTGGAAGGAATCCATGAAAGGACTCTTTGGAACACACTGCCTTTTCCTCCTTCAAATAACTTTTGCATGGATTCATCTGGGGTAAAAAGCATAGACAGTCAGCAAGCCAAAGAAGCGTTTGTTAGGGAAAATTCTTCTCTTTGTAGCTGTGAAGCTCTGCTGGCTTCACTACAATTAGTCTAGTCCTGCAATGGGATGAGAGACAAAATCTGACCCATTAAATGTTAACTGGCAAGTAGCAGGTCCTCTAGGTTATTTAGAAAATTAGTAAAATTCAGCAGCCAAATGGCATTACAAGTATCTGCTGTTCCTTTGCAGAAGATAGTGACACACCATACTTACCTCCAAGCAATAATAAAACCATAAGATCAGAAGCTGTTTTAAGCTCTGCAATATCATCCTCTTTGTCACTGTCCACAGTCTTCTGGACGATCTCAAGTAAGCACTCCACCAAGCCTGCTTCAACCAGCTGCAGCTTAATAACATCTGAAGAATAGCATGGATAATAGGAGTCAGAATCATGACTTTAAATACATCTATTGTACATACACGCAGGACAGACTGTGAAAAGAATTAGTAATGTTAATGGTTTCGCTGACAGCTTGTGTAGATAAAACTGCAACTTCTTTATTTTAAATTCTCAGGGCCAACTTCTGTTATTATTTACCTACCAAGTGCTCCCCCAGATCTGGACTGCCTTTAGAGCACAACTGTACACTGAAACAGTACAGAGCTGCTCTTCACTTCTCAAAAATGCGGATATTTCTCTACAGCAAACTTCTGGCATCTCAGTCATCACGCAGCAGACTCATAAAGACTGTGCCATGTTTGGGCTTTCCAAAGACTTTGGACTGTACTGTGGAACAACTTAGGGTTTCTTCTTCTATGTCAAGTACAGAAGAGCTACTGACTTCACCGAGGCATGCAAGTGTAAAATATAGAACTTTTTGATGAAATCTCAGAGCAAGTAATCACCCATTTCTTTTAGCTGAGCCAAGATTTCTGCCATTCGTTGAAAAGAGCTGCGGGAGGAGTACAGTAAGGCTGAATCCAAAAGGCTGGGTTGGGAGAGAAACTTGTGACTGAAGAAAAACTGGAAACTGGTGAGGCAAACTCAGTTGTTATTGGAAAAAAGGCTCAACAGAGAAGGCGATAAACATGTTTTTCAGGTGGTGACATAGGACTTGGGATCACTATTTTTTCTGTTGTTTCTGCAACACAATCTTTATCAGATTTTTCCTTGGGAACTTGGAGCTGGGAATCTCCTTTACATGCCTAATCTCCCTTTCTGTAAGTGGAAATGGCAGGTCGTCTGATGCTGTGCTATGTCTTTTTGTTATGTTGATAGTGATTCTAGTAGTTTTTGCATGCTGATTTTAGAAAGCACAGTCACAAATCTCTGTGGAAATTTGCAAACAAATGGATTTCTCTTAGCTTTCTGCATGAAATGGTGTTTTAACAGGGAGTTTAACGCAAGTTAAAACATTTTTAAAGGCCAAAGCTTTGGAAATTTTTTTTCATATAGTTTACAAATGACAGTTGGGTGAGGAAAACTGTTCTACCTCTGGTGAAGGATGTGTCTGACTCTCAATTTCCTGTTGTCACTAGGCTTTTTGCCTGAGTGAAATTCATTGTTCCTCTAAGAGCAGCTGATCTTCTTGTGAACTTTGTTAGGGAATGCAAAATATCCAGCTGGGATTTTTTTAAATAGGCACTTTTGCACTGAGGTACTTTAAAAAACAAAGAGTTCCCTTAGTTACAGAATACTAGGTTGCAGATGTTCTGTGATTTGAAATATAAATTGCTACACCAGTGTGCTTAAACAACAACGAAACAAAACAAAAAAACTCAAAAAACCCCAACCACCAAAATCCAGACTCTGCAAATACTTCCTTTAGATGTTTTTGCCTTCTGACCTATTGCTAATTATCTACAATCAAAAGGACCTAAACAGTACCAGCACAGTGAACTCATTTAAGTATGCCTTGAATCCACAGTGGAAGAGTTCAGCTGACTACCTCATAAACATGCAGGTGCCTGAGTTATGTTCAGCAGCAGTAAACTTATCAAATTTTATTGCGACTATAAAACACAGTCTATGAAAAATTAAGCATTTGAACTGAAATATGTCAAACTCGCAAAAGGTTTGACCCAGTTCTGTGAGTCTCCAAGGATGGAACTATGTTAGAGCAACTTGCTAGCTACTATATAATAAATGAATATATGTTGGCAAAATGTGAATTTTTAGAACTGAAAAAAGGAATCCTGTTTTCACATACCACTTAAAATAAAAGACAAAGTAACTTTTTAAATTGAAGTAAAAATTTATCTTGATTTATACTATGTAAAACAGACACAGACAGAGTGTGTGTGTACAACAGAATAGGATGAAACCTAAATCTTTAGAGTTTACAATTCTATCTAATAATTTATTCCATTCAAACAAGCTTTAATACTGAGGTGATTAAAACAAGGTTACAGAGTCATCAGATATTGCGATGTCTTTCATACTCAGAGAACTGCTTCCTACTTCAGTCCAGCTCTACCTGTTAACTCATTTCTTCGTTTCCTTTAAGGGCAGATGGTAGATAAAACGAACCACCCAGAATTCCTTTGGGAGGAACATCCCAGAGGGGTGATAGGGCACACATCACTTCCATCACTTCAAGCTCTGGCTTGAGCAGTGAATGAAACTCAAGTCTCCTGGGGCTACCATAGTACATGTCACCAAACACCCAAATTAAATGCGTATGATCTCTCAATGAATAGTAGGGGGAGAGTGTCCAGCTCTTAGCCCTGCAATTAACATGCCCCTTGCAAAAATAACGTCCATAGGAAATGGAGCTGCCAGTGGTTCTGCGATCGCAGGAAGTGACGTAATGACTGATGTTCTGGTGCCGTAACGGACTATGAATGCTTGAGCCAGTGTTTTGCAGACAAATGTTGTCAAGCCCTCTAAAAAGGATATTCCCACTGCAGGTACAGTAAAATAAAATATAGTTATATGCGGAATGAATCAGAGGTGGAATTAGCATTGGTTCCTGTCATATGCTCAGACAATTAAGACCTATTCATTTTATATGAAACTACCATCACAAGGATCAGCCATGGTGGCTTCTGAATGAGGCAGCCAGTTACTCTGCATTTAGACCCTGGAAAAGACACCAATATACCAAAATACATATAAGGGAATGAATGAAAAATAGTGTAAGGAAAAAAAACCTAATTCTCACCATTTTCTGCCAGGGGAGCCAAAACTTCAAAAATCATCTCTTTTTTATCATGCTCTATTTGCTTCTTGAACAGTTTCACAAGCTCTTCAGCAATGTTTGTGTAGGCAAACTGCTCTTTACTTGACTCTGTGAAGCAAAAGGAAAAATTCAATATCAAGTAAACAAACCACATCAAAAGGTAGGACTATTTTTTTCTCCTTATTACCAGGTTTACTCAGTAAGATGACTAACAGTGCTCTTCACAGACAAGAACAATAGACTCGTGCTTGTCACTAAATGAAAAGAAGAATGTCTAACACTTTGAGATAAATGTACTGACCTGAATTAATTATGATTAAGGGTGTTAAAAAAATATATACATTTATGATCAAGGCTGTTGGGGCTGTTTCTCCCCAACAGAATGTAAAGGTAGCTAGTAACATTACAAAAATATATATTAAGTCTTTGATTCCCCTCAGCTTAACAAGAAGATTAGCAGTTAATATACTGAGAGATGAAGAGTTGTACAGAATGCTTTAATATTTACATGGTTGCATGATGATGGTGACATTTCCTTTGAAATCCGTGTGTGGCTGTTGCAGGGCCGTTTCATATTGCACAGATAGCATAAAGCAGCTTTACAGATGGGCTAGCTTGCTACCAGGAGGTTAGCCAGCAGATAACAGTTCCTCAGATGTAGATTCAACAAAAGCATCTCTTATTCCATTGCCTGTATCTTATTCCTCCTCACTGGTAGTATTACAGAGGTTGCAGGTGGTAGGGCTGGTGTTCTGCATTCTCCAGTTGCCACCTCCTGAGGGCCATCTGTAGTTAGAAAACCTTCCAGCACCTTTGCTGCTGCTCTAATGGATGGTTAGGGATTATTTTAATGTAGAATTGACCCCAAGTACTGGGGAAAAGCATGAAGTGCAGACCTAGACCCTTTTATGCACATCTCATTATTGTTTTCTCTCAATATGCATGACTGCATAGCATATTCTAAGTGGATTTTTGATCTTTCCAGTATTTTTAAAAGCAGAACCATCACTCTCTTTATTGGGTTTTTGCTCTGCTTTGACACAGACTAAGAGTTTCATATAATACTTCTCAAGGGATCTGTGCAATGCGGTTGTCCCTTAAGTGACGAAAAATGACAACCTCACAATAAAATTCCCTGAAGTTACAAGGCAAAAATAAAATATTAGTTACGATGTGATTGACTAAGCTATTGCTTAAGGGAGATTAAAGTATTACAGGCTAAATTATTTTTGTGCCAATCTTAAAGAACGAGCGTCTTTTCAGCTATGGGAACAGGAAGGGAAGCAGCTGCTGTTCAGCTTCTTTCCCATGGTTCTTATTACTCAGCTGGACAGAGCTCCATCTTTCCAAAGAGGGAAAGGAAATGTAGTTCTCAGTGAAGATACCGTTTAGTATATTTAATATCCTTATGGTTTTAGCTGCATTTTAGCACTATAATTTCCAGAATATGACTCATATTTTCTGCACACAATACACAGTGCCCATCTTGAAGATCTCTGATCTATTAATTTCTTTAGTGCTATTTTGATCCTCTTTCTGTTATTGATTTGTGAAGTAGACCTGTATGCTATAAGCAAAGGTATTACGTGTGTGATCAGACTACACTAGATAACGTGATATTCCCTCTGGCCTTGAAATTTATGAACTTAGGATAGTTGTGAAAAAATTGAGGCCACCAAATAGTACAAACTCACAGATACATTTTTCATATTTTGAACTGCTGAATCTTCTTAGAAATACAGGATGTTATCATAACTGCTATATTATTGTACTCCAGTGCAAAAAACCTCACAAAACTAAAATTTCACAGAATAGGTTAGCAAAAGAAGAACATCAATGTAAAACACAAGTGATAATAAAACACGGTCCCTAACAACCTGTTGGTTTACACTTGGTGGAATTCCAATGAAAACTAACCTACTTGCAAAGACATTAGATCAAAGCAGGACCACAAACTTTAATTTAAATGAAGTTGTAACTAAACTTGCTAAAAATAACATTTACAGTTTAGTAGTATTTATGATTTATGCATACAAGTAGTTAGACTAGAACATGTTGAAACTCTACACCTGAAAGAATATTGTCTAGGCAGATTTATGAACTGTGCCTGTCTCAGTTTCATTCAGTGATTTCCAAGAGCCAAATTTAATCCTGATATAACTTTGTGGAGCTACACCAGGATACATTATTTATATTATTAATAAATAATTCACAGTAAGTAGCAGCACTCAGGAAATACTATTTAGATGATTTAAAATGTGCTTAGTTGCATTGAAGAACGTTAACATAAAACATTTTGTTGTAATAAGCACCAAAATAAATTTCAGTTACCCAAGGGGTAAAAAAAAAAAAAAAAAAAAAAAAAAGACACCTATAGATTCTAGAAACAACAAGCAAAAATTGCTTGCTTTAAATTTTGAATATACCAAAAGGAATGGAACAAGCATCAGTACAAAGCTTTTGTTAGTCTTAAGATTTAACTTCACAAAAACTGGATATAAATTTGAGATTAATATTGTGGACTTACCAAGTTCTGCTAAATTGCCAAATGCAACAAGGCACATCTCTGTCAGAGCTGCATTTTGGCAATGAATACCCAACAATTTCACTAAGGTAGGAATAACACCCATATTGATAAGCTGTGACTGCAGGGTATCTACATAAAAAGAAAGTACAACAGTGAGTTAACATTTCTGTTTGTAGTACTATTTTTTAAACCAAAAAAACATTTTTCACACTAAGCAACTTCTAGGCTAAGCAGCAGTAAAATGTCTGTCTCCTCTACTCTTCTACACTAGGATCTGGTCCAGACTTAAGATATGGACTCATAATTCCCCCTGCCCCTGGCAATGGGACGTATTCCAAGAAATATTCCCTCCTGACCTTGTCATAGGGTATAGTGGATTATGCAGCTACTGATAATTTTGTGGTTATCAGGTTCCTAATACATGTTGGGTTTGATTCTGAGCTGAGACTAGCTGACTGAAATCAAACAAAACTACATTAGTGAAATAATTATTTATCTGAGAGCTTGTTCCTATATATTGTTTTCCCTTAAAGATCAAAACTGGAAAATTAAAATTAGAATGAATATAAACTGGCACTGAAATAAACATGAAAAGTTTTATAAACACAGGAAGTCACAATGTAGATTATGAGGAGCTTGAGAAAAAAGAAAGTTTAATAAAGACAAAAAAATGGAAGGTTTAAGAAAAGTCCTTAGAAGCCATTCTGATAATATCTTGCACAGGATGAAAGTTTATAGTATTTACAAGTAAGAAAGTTATTGCTCCTAGATGTCTGCAAATAGAAAGATGCTTTGATGGTTAGGCAGAAACATGGTTGTTTTAAAGGAGTATTTATAACGATATTTTTCTGTTACACATTTTACCTATAACATAGGAAAGAAGAAAAACATTGTTTCACAGTTGAATAGAATGAGGCAGACATGAACACACCAGATGTTGTTCAGTAATTTTCCTAAGCATCTTTTTTCCTTTGTTTCTAAGTACTTTAACTATGTTTAAATGGTACATACTCAAAAGACAAGAACCAAAGCCCAGTAAATTCAAGAGAGTTGTATTACTTCATTTAGCTTTGGGTCAAGCCCTGTAGGGGAATTTGGTGGTGGTGGGGGTTGTGTTTTTTTGTTTGGTTGGTTGTTGTTTTTTTGTTTTTGTTTTTGGTTCTTTTTTTAAGGAATTCATTCTGAGCAATGATATCAGTTGGAGTTTTTATATCTGTGGAATCAGAGCCATAAAAATTGCAGATTTTTACAGGGAGACAAAAACATACTACATCTTAAGTCTAGCAAATTTAGTATCATCTCATGCTCTTGGAAAACTCTTTGCCTTCAAGATTCTGCCAAGTGTGTTTGAAATTTTCATATAATAAAGATTATTAAAAGATTGTGGAATGTTTAGTTCATTTATAGTCAGTGTAAAATACTTCTATAATAATTATCAGTTGGCACACTAAATAAGTAAATGGCATGGTTATTACAGGTTATTGGGGATAAGCAGGAATCCTTATGGCTTGACATCTTTAATAAAACTCTATTACTTACCAGTAACTGAATTTCCTTTTTTGGGGGGAATCTCTTCCACAGATTCATGGTCTTTAGAGAAATTTATGAGAATGCCATGTCAGACATCAAAGAGCTGTTGAAGTTGTCAAATTTCAGGTAAGTACAGATTGCACTAGCGCATGCATTGAATGCCATTTTACCTCCAGCAGATGTGTGAGTGACTGCTACACCCTCCTACTTCATTCCAAACTGACTAAAAATCTGTCTCTGTATAGGAAAACTGGGGAGAGGGGAGCTGGAATGGTTCTGTGGAGAAAATGATCGGGTAGGAGAACTCAAGTTACTGGTAAATAATCTGGTTTTGTCCTTGGCTTGTGATTGTCCCCTGCAGACACTTAAAAATTCCGAGGGAAAAATGGTAGTCATGGAGAGTAGGAGAACAAAGACACAAACCACAAATGCCATAGAAAATTATGTGGAAAGAAATTGCTTTGTTACTAGACTGTGCTTTTAGTCACTCTAAAATAACTTTATCCAACTGCAATGGACAAAGAGACAATTAATCTCTACAGGCTTCATTTCGCAAAGCGTTCTGACATCAGAAGCATAAACTATTTTGAACTGGGTTTTTCTTCTCCTGTGTCTTTCTTAATACAGAATATATAAAAAGTGCAGAGAAGGTGAGTGGAAAAAGGGAAACTACCCATCTGTGAAAGGAAACAGGAATCTTAAGAGCCAAATAGAAGGCTATGTTGTTGTTCAAGAGAACATGGAGCACCTCGATTAAAGGGCCTCTAGAATTCCCAAGTAGGAAAAAAGGAAAAAGAAAGTATACCAAAACAGAACAGTTATAGTGGGTCAAAAGTCAGGTATTATACCTGACTCCATAACAGTCTCATTTTCCTGGATTAGAAGGATGGCACCTGAGCACAGGAATGGCCTACAGTGGTAGGAACGGGATTACAAAAATTGCCAATAAGGTAAATATTGATGCCTTAATGGCAGTAAGCAAAAGGATAAATTTTCTCCTCTGCCAAAGACAGGACAACCCTGTGAGTCACAAAGCTGCATAGGAGGCAAAACCTTTGAAAATAAAAGGCTGCCAGCAGCCATTTGCTATGTTTATACTTAAGTCTGGGCTTGCCGTACAAATTCTGAACTTGTCATTTACCTCTGTCATTACCACCAATAGGAGGCTGATTCTCTAGTAAATACAAGAGCAAAGTCTGTTAAGAAGTTGTTTAAGAGAAAAGTATTAGGCTTCTTACTGGTATGGAGACCTGCAGCACTTTTTAGTTCAGAGAAATTAAAAACATCTAAGTGGTTCAGTCTTAGCTGAAGGGACTGCCAGCAGTTCTCTGGCTGTCCTGTGAAAGACTGCAGGCTGCGTAACTTGGAATAGTGTTAAGGCCCTACTAGAGCAGGAGACAAATTCGGGGGACACATGCACCCATCCTACAAGCAGTTGCCTGACACAGGACTAAAGTGAGCCGTAGAAGCCAGGCAACATCGTGTCTCGGGATAAAACAGCATTTCTGTCAGCTTCCTAAGCAGAACTTTATGCATAGTGGGCAGGAAGCATGAAAAACGGAATGCCTCTTCTGAACCCGTGACTTAAAGCCACAAAAGAAACTCTCTCAAAGCTTACACTGTTATCACACGTTGCACTAGTAAGACGCCTCTGTGTTCTCTCGGGGTGAAAGGCACTGACAGTGATGCTGTACAGATGCAGATACAGATAGATAAAAGGCAATCAATACATGCGCCAGCACAAAGAATTACCTACCTAAAACTTGAATTTCAATGGCTCCATGTCCTTCGGTGACACACATGGAAACTCCAAAGAGTAAGATCTGGGGAGAATATCCCAAATTGAGAACTTTATTGGGGGCATTTGCGTTTAAAATCCTGATTTAGGCTCGTTCATGATTTTGGACAGAATTTCAGAAAACAACTAGTCATTTTGTGTTTCATCAGTAACCGTGATTATAATGCTAAAGGAAAAATTGTTTTGTACAAATTGGTGGCATAATTTCATACCCTAGAGAAACCTGCTTGCAATCCCCACATCTATGTTAAATCATCATATAACATAGAAATGATTGTATCGATTATCTCACTATCATAAGAAACATACTTTTTATCTGCTTTTACGTGCTTTAGGTTACTTTGAATTGAAGTGTATTTAGATCTTGAAAGCATGCTAGACATCTTTAGCTGTGATGTAAATGAAACGAAAACCATGGCAAGCATGAAAATTAGCAAAGGTAAGACTTAGAAGAAAGCATTACTGAAATATCGCTGTTAGACCATAATAATGGTGCCATAAATCTCCCTTTAACTTCTTGCATATTTACATAGCTTCTGCAGATGGTAAACAGTGCAAATCAGTCCCCAACATTCATTCCAGTCGCTAAGAGTTTTGTGAGAATAAGAAAGGCTTGGCAGTTGTATGATTTAACATCAGAATGTTACATTTTACAAAAGCACTGAAGGAAGGACAATCTTGACAGACTAAAGTTTAAAATGAAATGAGATGAGGAAGCAATCTATAAACAGAATTATTTTTATTTATATATATACACACCCATATATAAATATATGTATACTTTCACACATGCATGCATGCATCCAGTTGACTTCTGATCTCCAATTTGACTACCTAATAAGACAACTGGCCTAGTTCTTCCATCATTTCTGCATTTCTTTAAAAACGCTTTCATGGTTTGTTTTATAAATCTCAACAGACAATTAGCTGCCTTATAGGCTGATCCCATTAACTTGTAAATAGTCTTGGCTCACAGGATTATGAGATCTGGAGAATAACTACTCATGTCACTAACTCTTTTACATGAGTGTTTGCATATTATTATTAGTTTTATTAGATTAGTTATTAGTTCTTTACTCTTTATCCAAGCCTGCTTTGCCTCTTGCTCTTAAGTAGATTTGCACCTACACAGAGCCTATATGTAATGATACCAGTCTTCAGAATGGGAGAAGCACAACAACATGCCGAACCCGCTGAAAGGTGCCAAAACAGCAGCTTTAAGTATGGGTGCTCTGTACCCCAAATAAAATTTGCATAGCTTGACAAAGAAGGAATTATTACAGGTTTTTGTCAAGACTTGCTTCTTTCGGGATTAAGCTACGAGCAAAAACACAAACATGTGTGACACATTTGTTTCATTCCTAGCCATACCTGCAACTTTGCGTTTTAAGGACTAATATTGGAAAGCAGGGATGAGCTATTTGTGTCTTGATTGAATTTGGGTGGCAAAATACAATTATGACAGAGAGGGTCAAGATAATCTGGGCTGAAGGCAAAGGGATGTGTCCCATCAGAAAAAACTATCCGATTTCTAGCAATGTAATTAAAAATTGACACTTTTTTTTAAGCTTAAAAGAACTGCAAGGGATGCCGAAGCTGAGTTTCTCCTGTTAACATTGTAGTGACTAATGAAATGATAAGATACCAAGGAGGCAAAGGAAGAATTGACAGAGAGCAGGCAAAAATAATTCCTGAACACAAGCAGATGGCACAAGAACCTTGTAAAGGGAAGCTTAGTTTTAAAGAGGGAATCTCAGTTTTAAAGCTTAGACAATAGTGTTATGAACAGAGTTAGAATTGCAAACTGAGTGCCCAGAATTGGGACGAGATACAAGAATGCTCCATTAACTTGCTCTGTTTAGGAAAAGAAAATATTACTCGTAGCTACTCTTTATTTGTGATTTTTGTAAAACTCATGTGAGAGAAATCCCTATGCTAATTCAAAAACTTAAAGTACTCAAGAATGAGCCTCTCGTTAAAAAAATACGGTGGTTGATAGTTAAGGAAGTAGTAGCTATTGGAAAAAGAGGGCAATTAGTTGACTGGGAATGACGAACTGTTTAGAATCAAATAAAACAATTTATATACTCTTTGCTCATAAAATGCTAAGGATTAGAAAATATTAGGGTGTTCACAGATAATTGGATGCAACTAAGGACCAATGTGTTGTAATCATCCTTATCTGGATAGCTAGTGCAACTTAAAAGAGTATGAGTCATTAAAAGCAGTAAAGAAATCTTCAAAGTCCCCACCTGTAATTTTGTAACATAGCATGCTAAGCAGGAAAAGATTACAGAAACAAGAAAAGAGAAGGTAGAAGTGCTATTTCAAAGACTGAAACACTTCCTTGTTACATTTAATATTTTTTCTTTTATTTTTGTCCAATTTGTTTCTGTAACTACAGAAAAAGCAATCTGGGACATTAGGCTGCAATCCCATGTTCCTCATCCTTCAGCAAAACCAACGCAGTGTTTATCTTTTTCATAAGTAACACGGGATCAAGCTTGTGCAAGTAAATCCTGAAAATGGTATCCGCTACTCTGTGAGCACAATTAACTGTCAGGGCAATCTGAGTTTTCACATTTAGCAGGTCAGCAAAGAACTGCATTTACTCGGAATATTATCCACCTGATGCTGCAATGTGTGGAGGTAAGTGGTTGTCCTGGGCTCATATTTGACATTGACTGTTGTCCTGAAAATTTACGATGGTCCACTGTCCTGGTTTCAGCTGGGATAGAGTTAATTGTCTTCCTAGTAGCTGGTATAGTGCTGTGTTTTTAAGTTATGAGAAGAATGTTGATAACACACTGATGTTTTCAGTTGTTGCTAAGTACTGCTTAGTCTAAAGTCAAGGCTTTCTCAGTTTCTCAAGCCCAGCCGGTGAGAAAGCTGGAGGGGCACAAGAAGCTGGGAGGGGACACAGCCAGGGCGGCTGACCCAAACTGGCCAACGGGGTATTCCATACCGTGGGACGTCATGCCCAGTATATAAACTGGGGGCAGTGGGGCTGGGGGGGGATCGCTGGTTGGGGACTAACTGGGCGTCAGTCAGCAGGTGGTGAGCAATTGCATTGTGCATCACTTGTATATTCTAATCCTATTATTATTACTATTGTCATTTTATTAGTGTTATCATTATCATTATTAGTTTCTTCTTTTCTGTTCTATTAAACCATTCTTATGTCAACCCATGAGTTTTACTTCTTTTCCCGATTCTCTCCCCCATCCCACTGGGCAGGGGAAAAGTGAGTGAGCGGCTGTGTGGTGCTTAGTTGCTGGCTGGGGTTAAACCACAACAAGACTCCACAAACTCTGTGCAACCTGTTCCAGCGTTTGACCACCCTTACAGGAAAAAAGTGTTTTCTTGTCTTTCTACCAACAATTAAATAGCATCTTCATTCAAGGCAAGTTGGACATTGAAAATAATTTTCTAGTTAAAAAAAAAATTTAAAAAAGGAGATGTACAAGTGTCGTGGTTTAACCCCAGCCAGCAACTAAGATTAATGTCAGCATTTTCTTGGTACAGAATTCAACAATTTTTGGATTGAAAGTATTTTGGAACCTACTGGATCTAATTTTTCTGTTTTCTAAGCATTCTCATCCAGTTACTCTACAAGCCTGAGCTGTCTCCTCTGAGACACTTACTGTTTCTATGTTTGTGTACAGAGTTCATTGTTTCAAGTGCTCCGCAAGTCAGATTAATTAAAGTATTCATTTTGTTTATTTCACTGCTGCTGAATCAAGGCAGACCTACATCTTGTAAGAATATAAGTACTTTACATTTCCACTTTTAGAGCACATTCCACAGAAAGTAGTTGATTTTCCTCATAGGGACCAAGTATGAAATATGAAGGAATAGTAACAATTATTCACTGATACTGCACCTTTGAAAAGGCCAGCAGAAACAGTAACAGAGGAAAGATACTTATTATTTATTTTGGCTCCTTGGAGAAGTGGCTAGTGATATACATATTCATAATGGTTTTGTTAGAACACTGATACACATTGGAGAACTTCAGTAAGTTTTAAATGTTAATCTAAACCTGTTTCTTTTCTCTCTGTAAACTAGCTGTGAACTGTGACCAGAGAGTCTTAGATCTTCTTCAGCTTGGTTTTCCATTCTTTATTCTTTTGCTTTCATGGCTGAAAAGAGGAATAATAGCCTTGCTGTTGCTGAACTGTTCCTGTTCCTGACAGGCTTAGGAATAGGTGTTCCATGTGCAAAGAGGTAGCAGAGATATTTGCAGGTATTTACAAACAGGATTGCGGGAACTGCCCTTAATCACAGAACTGGAATCACCAATGGCTATGCAAACAGTATCAAGACTGAGGAAGGGAAGCAAGCAGTATTACTACTGACAAAGGATTTTCTTTTGGGTTTAGGTAATGCTGTGTTCTGGATAACAGGAATAATTTGTTTTTTTCATTGATGTTTTGGGGGCATTCCTTTTCACATAGAGTACTTAAAGACTAGCGGTCAACTTAGTTTGACATAGTATTATACAGTTTATCACTGATTTTAGTTAAAGCAAACTTTTGTTTCAGTGTTAGTAACACAGCACATTAAGTTTTATCCAGTAAAATCACAGAATAATGTAACTGTTCTGCTTAAATAAATGCCATCTTCACACTTAAATCTGTGATATCCTAACAGCCCTGAGACTGTCTTGTACATCAGTACTCTGGAAAACTGTTTATATGGCTGTTCACTGCGACCCAGCTAAGTGGAAGACAATGAGGCAAAGGCAAACACTGAAGTGAAGAAACCACTGGAACGGTCACGAGAAGCTATCAAGTAAACTCCATATAGAACCTGGGACTAAGCTTTCAAAGGCCCTAGTTATCCTAGTTATCCTAGTTATCCTGAATATCCTTCTATTACATACCTTCCAAGATAAATATTAACCCTCCTATCTTTTGCTGTCACAAAGAAGCTTCTATCTTCTAGCTGTTTGGTTTTTTTAAAGAAGGTTACACTTTCAAGAACCACAGGCTATGACTCTGGAAGCCTCAATACTTACTGGTGGTGCAGGACCAGGGGATACAGTAACATGAAAATGGCTTTACAGTTTGATTAATCACACCTGAATTAACTTTGCAGAGTTTGAATGGTATGGATTAAACTAGGCACAAGGCCATGCACTCAGCGGTAACACTGAGCAGATGCTCATTAATTGAAAAACTTCACTTGATGACTCTGAATGAAACAATGAAATGGGAATTCTTTCTTTAAAAAAAGAAAAGAAAGCAATATGCAGCCACATAACTGAAGACCCTTACAAAATGCATAATCTCCAAGTGGTTCAAATAAAACCATGCAGCAAATCCATCTTTGATTGCTTTATTCCACAAATTTAATATTCCTTTAAAACAAACTTTGTAAACACATTTTTTCCATGTTTTCAAAAAAATCAAGTACAGGTATGATAGTATTCAAATAGCTTCTGATTAGAGTTGGATTCTATCCTACCATCAATGGAGCTAACAGAATATACATACATATGTGTATATATATTTATATATACTAACAACTTTTATCCTTGTATGTGGAATTGGAGCACTGTAATGATGTCACAAATTCCTGCTGAGTAGGGCAATACAGAATCTCAAGAGTCCTGGGATTCCAAATTATCCAAATTATATATTGTAGAGTCCTTCCTACTAGTCCTTCAGCCCCTTGTTACAACATGGCTTTATTCAAGTCATCATTCAAATTATTATAGCCACAACGAATATAAAAAACTACATCTGAACAACAGACTAGAACTTAAATTAGATTGATCTCTATTGTTAAATAGCCTGTTTTTCAATAATTCTTACTGATTATGCACATTAGGAGAATGTTTCGTGTATTAACAGGCATACATTACAAAAATATTTTGCAGTCCTTTACGACATGATCACTTTACGAATAGTCAAACTTTGTAAAAGCATTTGTGATTATGTTATTAATGTGCACAATGTGGCTGGTGAGAAATGCCATTTTGCGATGAGGAAACTGAGGCACAAACTGTACAGCAATTTGCGGAAAAGTATGCAATAAACTTTGGCAGGTATATAAACCACAGATCCTCTCACTCCTCTTACAAGACAATAATTCTAAATGCATTCATTGATCTGTGTATGCTAGACACCCTTAGCATAACATTCTAATTCAGTGGCACAGAGCAAAAAAAGCCTAATATTTATTCTGATAATTTTATAAAAAATTCTTCAAAAATTCCAAACCATATTTGAAGACAGTTAAGTAAAAAACTGTACTGTAAGGAATTTTGTCTAAGTATTAGAAAATGAAGCTTTAAAAGCAGCCACACGAATACACTCTTTTGAGAAGTGATTCAGAGGCAGAAACTGTGGCAAATTGGATTCTTGCTAATAGAGAATGGTATTATTTCAAATGCTCATTTTCTAAGTAACTGAAATGATTAAAAACCTGTGTTAATTCTACATTGCAAAAATAAACTTATATTTTAAATTTATTATTTTGTGGGGATTTTTTACATTTTTCTTCATAGTCAATTCACATTTTTAAATTTATGTTTCCTTAGGGTAAGCTATATTATATTAAGGCATTATTACAGAGGAAGTCGCTGCCTATTTTTTTCTAGCTAACGTTACAGGGAAAAAATCAGTCCACAAAGAATAAAAAAACCCCCAATAATTCTCTTAACATTCTTTAAATCTTTTTTTTCTCCATCTTTGCATTTCTCATCTTTTTTGTATTCCTGGTTATTATACCATACCATGCCATGCACATGCCTCTTTCCTTTAATTACTTTTTGTACTTACTTGTTCATCCACACTTTTACTGCCTGTTGCTAAGCAACATGCATAACATTAGGCCATACATTCATTTATCTTTGAAGACATTCTACTTCCTTTTGTATCATTCTTTTCCAATACTTTATCCCATTCAATGCTGCTGTTGATTTCCACCTTTTTTCACACTTTGTTCGGAGTAACTTGCCTAAGAATATCTATTTAATTTTTAAAACAATTCCTAAACAGACAATATAGTTTTAATACTCAATGTTGATGCTCTTTTTTCTTTTTTATCTGTATTCAATTAAAAAAAAAAAAAGATTATACAGAAAATATTCCATGTGAAGGAATGTATCTGTTAACTTGGGCAGAGGTATGAAGTCAAGAATAGAAGAGAGAGGAAGGCTACCAAAAATGGACATGCAGGAAGGGCAAGAGATGACATGAGTTAGCATCTAAGGTGGACCTTGTTTCACAAATATTGTGGGGTCTTGAAGGTAGAGAAAACTGTAAATTTGCTGTAGCTAAGACAAAGGGCAAATGTAGGACTTAAAACACAGAATGTCTTGGATAAACCAATTACTTCAGCAATTAGGAAATGGAAGGCTTTGGTCCTGTATGTTTCTTGAAAGCTACACAGAATAGCAAACAGATTAACTTTAGTAAGCCTTCTCTGAAAGGTTTTTAAAACTTACTATATAGACAACAAAGGTGTCTACTTTTAAGGGTTCATATTAACATTAAAAATTGAAAAAGCTTGGCTATAAACTATTATAGCACGGGAAAGAAATTCAACCACCTGACATCCTTCAGTCTCCCCTAACTCTATTCATTTTTGTTCTCTTACATTCTTTCAGAGTCATGGAATATTTTAATAAATTCTCTCCAAAAAGCCAGACAGGATTATGGCAGAGTAGAAAGGGGTAAATAATGTCCTAAGGAATTAGCCTTGCCAAATAACAAGTGCTGCCAGCATTCATCCAATTTTCTCTTTTAGAAAAAAAATTACTTAGAGGAGCAGAAACAACATGTTTAATGAGTAGAGAAATAATGAATCTAGCCTTCTATAGATTTGCTTCATCTACCTACCACAACAACCTGATTCCTCAGTGACTTCTCCCTTTACAATACTTCCAATTCTCTTCATGCTTCTCACCCTTTTCCTTTTCCTTGTTGTTCGTCTGAGTACGAGGGAGTATATGCCACAACTGACTGGAGCTTTATATATGTTTAAAAACTACATATATGTAAGAAATTAGTAAATACAGGCTTAACAGATAACCTGCTTCTATTTCTCAGAATGAATACGTAGCATGTTTTCTGCCTCAGCTGGTAAACAACACATGTTGCTAAAATTTTAAGTTCTAGAAACTTAGGATAGTTTAGATTTCTAATTGTCTCCAGTTTGGTTGAAATTGGCCAATGTATTAAAAATAATTAAGGCAAGATAGACAGAAAGTATGAATGCATAAAGCTTACTTCCCTAGAAAACCAGAATGGTATATGATGAAATAAAAAATAGAGGTAGAACTGATCAAAAGTCACCATATAGAATTAAAAGTCAAGGTGTCCCCCTACTCCAGAGTAGGCAGCATGTTGTAATTCACTTCAGCTACCCTTTCTTAAGTCTTTCTTCTATATGTCATCACATACATGATCCTTTCAAAAGGCCTCTAACTTTGCACTGAACTATACAGTAAAGACTGACCCCTTAAATCAAAACTATATTCAAGCACTGACAAAAGTATTCTGCACCCCTCTGTGAAAGTAAGCCAAACGGCACCATCAGCAAGCAATGCACAAGATGTGTGTTTCCTAAACGGCGGTTATGTGATATGTTAGTCTTGAAGCACTCTTCTGACACAAAGGAGAAAGCTTTATTCTTTGGCATGGAACTTCATCTTCATCTAATTTTCTCATTTATTCCAAAAATCTTGTTCCATTTTATACATGTCTTCATGGGACTACGGAACATTAAAAGGGGTGAAGAGGAAGGGAGGAGAAATGAACAGTTCCATCAATATAACAATTTCTCCTAAAATTTTCATTAATATATGATATCATTCATATACGTTCATGATTTAGTCCATGTCCATGTTCTACTGATTGCCCTCCTTTCCTCAAGTTTTCAATGAATCTATAACATCAACTAACTTTATATAAAGCATTCTACTTTCCCCATTTGCATGTCAGGCCTCTGGCACTTACTAAAAAAGCACAGATGTAAGGGGATTTTTACTTATTTCTCTGCAATCTGTTTAAATTGGAATCTCTTTGTTCACACTTTTTTTCATCATTTCATTTTGGCTTTTGCCAACTTCTATCTTCTATTGTATTTGAGGATGACATCTTGAACCAAAATAAATGTGTGCTTTTCTTCATTGTTATTCCCTGCAAAGCAGGCCCTGCATATACTGGTCAACAAACTCTTCCTAGACCATCAGATACCACTAGCAGTACCAGCCTCAGCAAAGAAGCCAACCAGATCAGAGACCCTGTATCTCTCTGACCACCAAAGGTAAATCACAGTTGTTCCTGGTTGTGGCTGGACATGTGCCACTATGCTGGATTTTCCTGAAGTTTCAGAAGGTTAAACCAATTTAACCTGAATGAACCTAAAGAGTATCAAAAATGCTTCATGATTCCCCATTAAAGCTGCAGTAGTAGATAATAGTTCCTTTGACATCTAAAAGACCTCCTGCTATCAAGACACAAGACTATGAAAGAGTTCACATGAGACTAGGAGGCTGTATGGGTATCTTATTGCATTGCGAGGTCATGCAGATTTTAAAATGGAATAACATTATATGCTCTAAATAAGCAGCAAATGTATATATGTGCCTTTGCAGGCTTTATTATACATTCAGTTCAGCAAGATAACATCATTTCAATTCATGCCAGTGAAAAAATCCTGATCATGTTTCATAAACAGATCAAAAGCTTTCTATATATTTTTATGGGACTGTCACCAGATTTCTTGACATTATTAATTGAGCTCTGGACTTAAATTAGCATTTGTTGCTACCAAAAACTATATTAACTGAAGAATAGAAACAAGTTATTTCCAACTTCTGTGTAGGTACTTAGGTTTTCCACCCCTAAAATTGAAAGTATAAAACAATATAAAAGACAAAAATGTCCAAACTATTACAAGCCATTACTATGGAGAACAGTTAACATGTAAGATCTGTATTTTCCAAACCCATTAAATTCTAACTACAGATACTGCTTGGGGGAAATCAATGATCTCTGAACACCAATAATATTAGTCACTTCACTTCAGAAGCTATAGTCGCTAAAATTCATACCGACCTCAGTTATCCTTAGGCATATATATGAGGTATGACTGTTGTTTACTTTCTTCTAAATGAAGGACATCAGCAAATGAAAAAAATTCACTGCCAGAAGGGGCTGAGTATGAAAAGCTTCCAGTCCCAAACAGTCAGGATTTGAAAAGTATGAAAAACAGAGGAATGAGTCTGTAAAACAGAATGGCTGTGCTATATACATATATGAAAATAAGCATAACACATTTACTAAAACCAATCTTCAGAAAAAAACCAACACTTAAGGTGAGGGCCAGAGAACAGATTAGTTAATTACAGTCTTGTTAATTAAATGCACCAATGACACCTTACTGACCTTTTTTACTAGATGACTCCAGACAAGACTCCATTTGAAGTGTTTATGAAGCACAGTTAGTCAGCATGAAAAAGATAGGCTGAAGAATTTATTAACCTTCCAACATAAGAAGTCAGGAGGAAAAGACTAAATAGTTGATGTAATTCTTTCAAATAAAACTTGATATGCCCTTCAAAATTACACTAAAATATTTAATTTTTTCAGAATTACTATTTTTCACTATATAATTAATATAAGGAAAAATTTATTAGGTCCTTAAATTGGAATAGCACTCATGCTCAAAAATTCTGGTCACAGTATATTATATATATTTATGGATAAGCAGAAGATAATGACACTATGTATTTATATTCAGTAACTTAGGTAAAGAATTAACATTGCATTTGGCACTGTAGTGCATACACCATATTAATGTTACACATGGGAGAAAAACCCAGCAGATAAAGACCAATAGAAAAAAGAAGAGAATTTGCTGCCAAGTTTGCAATTTCAATGTGTGAGACAAACAGCTTAGTATTTATTAGATGAAGAAAAGAGACACTGTCATTTACCGTAGACAAGAGGAAGCAAAACTATCTGTTGAGAAAACAAGGGTTGTTCATTTGCTCATTTCCTAAAATTATTTGATTCCAGAAGAGATTAACAGTACTAGAAGTTTATAATCAGGGAACAAAAACACACAGATAAAACACAGTAGACAGGCTGACTAGGAATATACTAAATAATAATAAAAAAATAATCCTTAATACAAGATAGTTATAAAATGATCATTATTTTTGCTTTGCTAAATGTAATTACCAGTTAAATTACAGAGATAATTGATCAATTTCTCAACAGTAAAACTGCATTCTAAGTATGGAATTTGGCTTACTTTCAGCAAAAACTTGTAACTAGCTTGGAGAATAAGACTTCAAATCATGAAGGACTTGAAATAATTTCTTTACCTGTTTCTGCAGGTTATTTGGCAATATGGAGCAATGCATTACCTTGATAGAAAGATCCAAATCAGTTTCCTTATGCTTTTTTGAGTGAAATATGATGTCTGTACGTGTCCAAGCAACCCCAGGAATGTGCTCTACTGCTTGCAAAGTGAACATGTATTCTGATGCCTTCTACTTACATAATTCTAACAACAGGTTTTCAATAGGGAGTCAATCAAGTAATTGATTGAAACATCATAACCCAGCAAAACTTTGGTTTTGTTGAAATTGGTTTGCAGTTCCCAAACCAATTCTTTCATAATTCCTGTAAGATTCAAACATTTAGTCAAACTCTGTAAAGAAAGCACTTTAACTGGTATAAGCAACTCCACAGTGGATAAAAACCACAACCCTATACAGCTAGGAAGTCTTGATGAATTCTAGATTGTCAGCAGAAATTTGGAACTGTGGAAGGAAAAGAGGAGGGGAATCTCTGCTTCTGACCTAACCAACAGTCTGGACATCAGCAACGTGCTTTAAAGCTCTAACACCTATTGGTACTTGATTATTAACTTGGAGGAAACCATCCTGAAAGAGAAACAACCATGATCCAAACTGTTGAACGAATTTCTCAGACATTTAGTGTTTGTTAAACAAATGTAAGGATTGGGAGTAGATTGAATACACCTGCGATACTCATACAGCATATCCATGGCATTTCCCATATCAAGACAGAAAGATTATGTCATGCCAAGTAGTCCTAACAGAGGACATACATAGAGCATTGGTGGTACATCAGATTTTGACAAAAGTCTCTTCTGCTCATTTTGTCTTGTTAATACAGCCTTGGCTAGGCTGTAAAAATGAATAAATAAAAAGAATTGATTTAGAAGAGTCTATGTTCAATGCAGAGACTACAATTACAGCTGTTGTACAATTCTAGGATACAGAAACTGGATGGAGGACAGTTCCTGGTTTAAATGGAACTATGAGTTTCATAGGGGAAACTAACAGTTTGAATTATTGAAAAGTTTCTAAAAATCATGACATGATTCCTAGGAAAAAGAATGTTGTTCTATAGAAATATGGGAAAAACAACAGCACACCTGACAAATAAACAGTTCCTACCCCATTACCTGCCTATCACAGTGGGCATCATCAGATGTTCCAAATAAAGAGTAATTATGGAGCACTTCACTCACTAATAAGTTTTTTTTTTCCTATTCCTAGTTAATAACCAACATAGACAAAGAAAGAAAAATAGGAAAAAATAGCTGTGAATTCATAGGGATGGAGTGGGATGGGATGAAAGAATTAGAAATTATAAGACTTTAAGAGTCTAGAAACCAAAGACCAATGGGGTAAGAAATTGCCACGAAAGATCTTTTTTGCAAAGGAAAAGAGAATTTAGCATGAATCAATTATCTCTCCTACAACTGCTACAGTACACAAACAGAGTGAGCAAATCTGAAGCCACAATTTCTGGTCACGTCTGTGAGAAAGAAGTCTAGAGTGGGGCAATTAAGGCCTTTTCACAGAAAGCTCTTTTCAAACAAAATAATAACACAAGAGGGTATGTTTCTCCAGAATATGTGGCAGGTAAGTACTGCAGGCTCTCAAGGATGATATTAACAGAGGATCCTAAATGGTCAGCATTTTATTTGGAATATCTAAAAATTGTTCACAATGACAGGAAATGGAATCCTCTTGGCTGTACTGAATCAATGGATTGAATAGAGCTTTCTCTGTACTGACTCCCTGGGAATTACACTGAAGTTTTGTGTGAAAGCCACATATGCTCTTTCTTACATTAGAAGCACTGTATTTGTAAGAGAAAAAGCAAGGAAAGGCATACAGACCACAAATCCACAGAAAGTGTTCATTAAAATAACTGGTTATGAAGTTAACAAAATCTGTTGATTCCAATTACCAACAATTCAACACTTTGAAATTTTATCCAGAGCACATTAGTGAATCACTCTCATTCACTCTTTTAACTATATTGTTCCATCACCAAATAGTCACACTAGACAATCTTTGTTGGGAGAAAAAAACCACCATTTATTGCTATCTTTTTGGCAAAGACACATGTCCCTAGCTCGTTTATGTCAGAAACATAGCTCGTTTCTCTAAGATGAATAGAAGAAGTTCTGGAACCTACTGCCTCTCGTATGTATTACTATTTGCTCAGTGGTAACTCACAAGATCTTTGGGAAATAAATGGTATTTCGCTAAGTATTTGTATATTGCGTAGTGCAATGTGTGACCCCAGTACTTAGTTAAGTCTCTCAAGTGCTACTGAATATTCTGTGACTTCTGAGGTTCTTGTGCTATAACAGAAATCACAGAAACATAGAATCATACAAAACTCTGGGTTGGAAGGGACCTCTGGAGATCACCTAGTTATGTCAAAAGTAGGGTCTTAGATTAGGTTACCCAGGGCCCTGTCAAGCTGAGCATTGAATATTTCCAGGAAGGGAGATTCCACCACTTCTCTGGGTAACCTATTCCAATGTTAATTCTCCTCAACAATGAAGATTTTTTTTCCATATTCAGACAGAATATCCCCCAACACAACTTGTATACATTGCCTCTTGTCATGGTACATCATTGTGCTATGCTGGGACCTTTTTTGTGACTGTATGAATTTGTGTACTGAAGACTCCTCTTTTGTAGTATCATCAACGTACTAAACCACAAGATGCAGCACATGCTCAAGGGTATCTGTAATTTTATTTTTTCTAGGATTCCATTATTAAAAGGGAATCTTCTCTTGTTATCAAACTTATTTTATGAGAATCTGCACAATGTACAAAAGATCTGGAGGAAAAATAGAGTGGATACGCTTTAAAAACTCAGGAATCATCTTTGATTATTAAATATTTCAGGATTTACGGCATTATGCTTTTCAAACTTCTGAGGGAAATATTACAACAAAAGAATACAATAGTTATAAATTGTATTAAACAAAAAATTCTGTGAATAGTTGAGCTAACAATGGCTGATTTCCTGTAGATTTGCATCTTATGATTGACTCACATTAGAGTCTATGATGAAACCTTTGTCTGAAGTTTCTCCACGGTTGGGCCTTTGTAAGGTCTTTCTTCCAAGTAGACTTTGTGATGTCTGTTAAGATTCATTAACTAACAGTCCTTTCCTATGTTGGGGGCACTTATAGCATCTCTCTCTTCTTCTTTGTTCACCTATTTATATGAGATTTGCAGAAATCCAATTATTTATTTGATCTCAGCTCTTTGTGATACTTGGCTGAAACCAGTCTGTATGTTCCAAAGGTATCAGTGAGAGGACATCCATTATCCTACAAGCCTTATAAGAAGTCAGTTAAAAAAACTCACAGAAATTATTGTAAAGCAGAAACACAAACACTTTTATAAACTTTGTCCATTCCAGAATATAAAGATTGCGAAGAGCACATACGTCATTTAAATGCTATTAATAATATTTTATCCTTAATTTAAATGAAATAATAAAAATGAAGTAAAGGGACACTGTGTTGCTATGTTATGAACAGTACGTGCTGCCAATTAACTTGAGAGCATTTATCAAATCAAGTAATAACTTAGTCTGTCATGTTAAAAACAAGGGCTGTCATCAGGTATTTCTTTAAACTAGCTAGTGATTTAAGTCTTGTTAGGACATAATATTACAATATCCCCTTTTCAATTGTGTTGCAATTCTGATGCTGATTTGTTTTCTCAAAATGCAGCAGAGATTGTAAGAAAAAAGAACAAAATCTAAAACCAAAGAAAACTGGATAACAATTTGACAGAAGGCTATTATTTTTATTATGCCGTAGACTGGCTCATTTTTATTTTTGTCACAGTTTTTTTTTCCTACTATAAAGGGACCCTAGACTTTGCAAACACTTCTTTGCTGGTGCAGAGTTATTACTATTTATATTGTCTACTATTCATACTATATTATTCTACTCTATTCAATGTGGGTTTTGCCTCAGTCTTTAATAATACTGATAGACCTTGGGTTGCCCAGTCCCCTGAGTTGGAGGACCACAAATGTAGGAACAATGACTTTCCATTTGTGGACACTGAAATTGTAAGGGACCAGCTGTATCAGCTGAATGTTCACAAGTCCATGGGGCCTGATGGGATTCATGCCAGAGTGCTAAAGCAGCTAGGTGATGTTATGGCAGAACCCCTCTTGATCATCTACCAAAGGTCTTAGGAGTCTGGGGAGGTTGCTGCTGCCTGGAAGCTAGCCAGCGTTATTCCAATCTACAAAAAGGGCGTGAGGGAAGACCCAGGGAACTACAGACCTGTTAGTCTAACCTCACTTCCTGGAAAAATTATGGAGAAGATTATACTGGGTACTGCTGAAAGGCATTTAAGGAATAACACAATCATCAGGCACAGTCAACATGGGTTCACAAAGGGAGACTCCTGTTTAACTAATCTGATATCCTTCTATAATAAGCTCACCTGCCCAGTGAATGAAGGGGAGGTGGTGGATATAGTTTTTCTAGATTTTAGAAAGGCTTTTGATATTGTCCCTCACAGCATCCTTCTGGACAAGTTGCCCAACTGTGGGATGAGTGGGTTCACAGTGCACCGGATGAAAAACTGGCTTAAGGGCAGAGCTCAAAGTGTTGGAGTGAATGGGGCTACATCTGGCTGGTGATTGGTCACCAGCAGTGTTCCACAGGGTTCAATCCTAGGGCCAGTGCTGTTCAATGTATTTATCAACAATCTGGATGCAGGAGTTGAATGCACCATTAACAAGTTTGCTGATGATACCAAACTGGGAGGTGCTGTTGACTCCCTTGAGGGACAGGAGGCCTTGCAGAGGGTTCTAGATAGATTGGGGCATTGGGCTATGATTAATGGGTTGAAATTTAAGAAGTGGAGACCAGTGATGAATAGCATTCCTCAGGAGTTGGTGTTGGGACCAGCACTGTTTATCATCTTTGTTGGTGTCATGGACCGTGGGATTGAGTGCATCCTCAGCCAGTTTGCCAATGTCACCAAGCTGTGTGGTGCAGTCAACATGTTGGAGGGAAGGGATGCCATCCAGAGGGACTTTGACAGGCTTGAGAGATGGGCCTGTGTGAACCCCATGAAGTTTGACAAGGCCAAGTGCAAGGTCCTGCACACGGGTTGGGGCAATCCCATGCACAAATAAAGGCTGGGCAGAGAATGGATTGAGAGCAGCCCTGAGGAGAAGGACTTGGGGGTGTTGGTTGATGAGAAGCTCAGCATGACCTGGCAATGTGCATTTGCAGCTCAGAAAACCAACCTGGGCTGCATCAATAGAAGCGTCACCAGCAGATCAAGGGAGGTGATTCTCCCCCTCTACTCCACTCTCATGGGACCCCATCTGCAACCCTGTCTTCAGCTCTGGGGCCCCCACCATAAGGAGGACTTGGACCTGTTAGAGCAAGTCCAGAGGAGGGCCACGAAGATGATGAGAGGGCTGGAGCACCCCTCCTATGAAGACAGGCTGAGGGAGTTGGGGTTGTTCAGCCTGGAGAAGAGAAGGCTCCAGGGAGACCTTACAGCAGCCTTCTGGTACCAAAAGGGGGCCTTGAGGAAAGCTGGAGGAGGACTTTTTACAAGGGCATGTAGTGATAGGACAAGGGGTAATGGCTTTAAGCTGAAAAGACGGTAGATTTAGATTAAATGTAAGGAAGAAGTTCTTCACTCTGAGGATGGTGAGGCACTGGAACAGGTTGCCCAGAGAGGTTGTGGATGCCCCATCCCTGGCAGTGTTCAAGGCCAGGCTGGATGGGGCTTTGAGCAGCCTGGTCTGGTGGAAGATGTCCCTGCCCATGGCAGGGGGCTTGGAACTAAATGGTCTTTAAGGTCCAAACCATTCTATGATTCTATGAAATAATTATCACAGTTTGCACAAATTGAACTGTCTTGTTTGCTACTGGTGACACATGTAATGGAGCATAGTCCAATGGTAGATACAGTCTTCAGAGTAGCTTTTCAAGGATTTATTACTACTTTGCAATGCATTTTTTTTGTGAAATAGGCAACTGGGCTATAGTTCAACTTAACAGCCTAACCTGCTGGTCGTTATTTAAAATTGTCAAGTCATTTTTAATCTCCAACTCTTCCCCTTCATGAGTGGCTTTTTGGATGGACAGCATGTTAGCTGCTAAGTAAATTTCAGATTTTTAGGAAGACCTTTTAGTCATATAAGTCAGGATGATAAAAATCCTATTTAATGGGGAATACTCCTTTGCCGTGGGCTTGATCAATAAATTAAATAGATTAATTAAGTTGAGCTGTCAGGATCAAGGACCGTCATGAAGTCAGGCCAGCGGAGTTGGCCGTTTATCAGAGGCAAAAATTTGTTGAGAAAAGGCAGCCTTTAATGGGTAATTCTGGAGTCAATGCAAATGAGCAAGTACATAAAAATTCTCGCAAGGAGTGAATGCCTGTCATCTGATCACAAGCAGTATAAAAGGAGGTGGATATGTCTGTGCAAAGTCATTAAATTTGCTTATCAAACTCCTTCTTGTGAATTTTTGAACTTCAAGTTCTGAGGAGGTGAACTGGCTTGTGATGTGGGTATATAGTCTTAGGTATTTCCATTTTTTAATCTTCACTGAGAAATTCAATTGGTTTTATGTTTTGAGATGTATATAGACACACACATACACATATATATGTATGAAGAGATTTAAAATGCAAGCTTATTAAAAAATAGGAAATCTTTTATTGCTTTCAGAGAACTCTGAGAAATTAAACTCTGCAGGTGGGATCCGGCACAGAGATTGGAGCCAGACCAATGCATTCCTGCCATTTCAGCACGGGAAACTTCTAGTGCTTTTTATGCCTGGTCCCATTGTGTGCTCCCAGGAGAGTCCTGTTGATCCTGGTCTGGGAGAGTCTCACAGCTGGGCATCTGCACATGTGACCCTGTTGACTGAACCAGGTTTCTCCCTTCTCCCCTGGGACCCATCATTGGAGAGGGATGATCGCCAGAGTTTCAGTGCCTACTTACTGAGGTTCCAGAGACAGAAAGTCATGGGGGCTCCATATCTTTAATTTTGCCCTGCGTACTTTAGGTTGCTGAAGGAGGGTGATAGTATTTCTCTGGCAGTTCTGGGTGTGATGGTGAGGGAGCTCCGTTGTGGGGCTCCACAGATGATGCAACCTTGAGGCCGGTGCGGTGCGGGCAGCAGAGCGGCAGCAGCTCCTGGCTCTCGCAGGCAGAGGAGCCGCTTTGCTGTGGACCTCTTTGCTACCACGTGTTTCTCTGCGGATGCAGTGGGAGTGAGATGGTGTGTGCTTCCCAATGTAGAAAGTGAAGCAGTACATATAATTGCATGAAAGTTACATCTCTGTTTTGGTACTTCTAGTTTAGCTGTAAAGCCCTGACCATATGGATGTACTCCTACAGCCGCTCTGGAGGCAAGCTGAGAATAAAATGAGCTGTGTGCGAGTGCTGCAAGCCTGTGTAAATGAAACCTGCCTGACAAACCAGAAACATGCCTTTTTGGTGTATAATAAAAATAAAATTCTCTCCAGGCATAGAACCTTACGTATGTTCAATTCCTGTTGATTAAATAGTTCTGAGCTCAAAATGGCAAGGGAGTGAGCCAGGGATGCTGGTGCCAGGTTAGTGATCTGTCAGGAGAAACGTGGAAGAAGAAAGACAGTGCTAGAAAAATGTGCCTGGCCATGTGGGAGAGGCCAGGGTCTTTGTTATAGTTCTGAGGGAAGACCTTGTTTGCCAAGGCAAGAAGGTGCAAGGAGGAATAAGGACTTGCTCTTTCTCTTCTCGAGCCTGTTCACGAAAGGCAGAGCTAGAGAACAGGCGTATGCTGGCTTTGGGGCACTGAAGTGCAGCTGGGGTGGAAGAGGATGAAGATGGGAGACTGTGACTGGTGGTAACTCCTGGATTGCTTCTCCGCCCTGCTTAATGAGGGGATGAGAATCTCTGCTCCCTGCTGTAGTTCAGGGTTTTGTCTTGGGGACTTCCGAGAAAATTTAAAAATGCTCCTAAGTGGTCGAAGCGCCTCAGTCATAGTGTGAGCTGGGCTCCTTAGAGGGTAGCTTGTTTGTGGTACTGGTCTGTAAGCTCTTAATGAACATTTTTAAAATGGCCCTGGTACTTCAGCTGTAGGAAAGCCAGGCTTTCTTTACTTTTTTTGTTACACTATTATCAGCAGCTGTGAAGAGTGATGCAATCCATATGCCGTATGGAGCACCTATATTTAAAAATCTGACATATGGATGTTGTGAAGTTATCGGAAGATTCCACACACTTGAAATCACCCACGTTTTAAAAACATTCTGTTTGGGAATTAGTTGTTGAGATGTTATGTTGAATTCCCTGAAGTGAAATGAGGCAAATTGTGCTTGGAATGTTTGTAGCATGGAGTCAGGTCTGAATTACTCTTTTTGGTCCCCAATGGAGCACCACAGGCTTTGAGAAGGATGTGTTTCGGCTGAATGTTTTTAAGCTGTCTGTCTGGATGACTTTTACTGGGGCTCTTAACCTAGAGGATCTGAGCTGTTTCTAGCTCACGGTTCTTCACTGTCATCTGCTGCCCCTCACCTAGTTGGAAGCCTCTGTCTGCGTTGGCAGTATGGGAGGGGAGGATGAGGCACAATGTCACTGAACACCTAGTTTCTCAATTAAGTTTTCAGGACTCTTGTTGCTCGAAAGTGTTGTTTTGCAGCATGGAAATTAAGACAGCCTGCTGGCTGCTGTTTATATGGGACTTGAAGAAGGTAGGGCATTCAAATGGAACCAGAAGTTACTAAAGCACACAGTTTGCAAGAAGTTGCTGCCTTTGCTAACATTGATTTGCCATGCTGCTGTAGCTCAACGCATCGAAATATTTATCTGGAAGTTCTCCATGGCTAACTAGCATGAGTTGTCCATAGTTTTGTTTTGTTTTGGTTTTTTTTAATCCTTTTTTTTATCTACTGAGATGGGAGTCCATTCTTCTAATGCTGATTTGGCTGATGCAGCAGTGCAGGCTGCACTAGCCTCCCTGGGGAATTCACTGTTGGAGCACGTGAGTGAGCGGCAAGGTGGACATAAGGCATGGTGGGCCTGTCGGCTCCACACAGATGGATACTGAGCAAAATCAACGACTGAGTGAGCAAATGGTAAGGAGGAAGGTACATATAAACTGAAAGACTTCAGTTTTACTCACTGTTTAAGAAGCACATAGCAAGCGGTAGAAAAATATGGATGAATAATATGTAGTTGGTTGATCCTCCCCTGGTCTCAACAAAGGCAGATGGAAATGGGTCCGTCTTATCTGCTGATTTTTGGGGCTTGTTCGGAGTGAGTGTGAATACACACTCTGCTTGTACATGAGGATCAGGATCTGGGGAGGGCTTAGCTCCTCAGATATCATCCTTCTCCCAGTACCTGGGATGTGCTGTGCCCCCAGATGTTTGTACAGGTGCCTTAAGTTTTCATGAAAGGCATCTCACATTGCTGGTGTCCTCTCTGTCAGTTTTGTTCTTGTGGGAAGGCAGAGGATTGGCAGTTGTTTGGATTTTGCTTTCTGAAATGCTTAGTCCAGGGCTTCAGTGATGTGGATTAGCAGCAAGCAGTACACCCTGCAGTTTGGTTATTTAGGTGCTTAGGTTATAGATGTACGTAAACCTCTTCCTCCCCAAAGAGCTGTCAAGGTGAAGTTAATTCCACTACCTGTGAAGCAATAGTAGGAGAGTGAGCCTACAGCAGGTGTCTTTACATCACTTTAATCTGTAATCAACCTGTTACAATTTCTAGTTCATATCTATGTCTTAGTTATTTGCATGTTTTGTGCTACAGTGGATCCTACTTGCTTAAAATCCTTTGCAAGAAGGAACATTTTTCTGGCTTTTATTTGAAATGAAAGCTGTTCCCCAGAGTCATGTCAGCTGCAGAAATCCAGGCCCCAGCACAAGTGTCTGCATTAAAAACTGGGCTTTGGGCTTCATCAAAATATTGTGACTGCACATGTCGCAAACAGAGGAAGGCAGTGCAGCAGCACAGGCACTTAAAAGATTGCATCCCTGCTTTGAAACCGAGAGGCTTTTGAAACTGAGGGGCTGCAGCTGGGAAAAGAAACTATTATCTCCTCTCTTCGCCTCTTCCAGCCCCCTACCTCCAGCCCCTGTCAGCTCTTTGCTTTAAACTTTGTTTGAAATTATATGCTTGTCTCGGTAGTCTTCCCCTGTATTTTAATTGGGGATGGCAGATAAGGCATAAAGTCAAAGAACTGGAAATAACCTGGAAAACTAAAACCGTGTAGCCAAAAAGACAGCCCTTCAGTTAAAGGTGGTGATAATAACTGCCAAATTTTTGGGAGTGTTTGCAAACTCCTGATTAGGTCATGCAAAATTGTATAAAACTTTTAATGCCTTTGGATATGAACAGGGCTGGAGGAATCCGAGAAGAGAATGGCAGGGCTTCAGTAAGAGATGTGTATCGTGTATCGGTTTACTACACACTGGCTAGGCAACAAGCCATACTGATGGGTTAATACATCTTTTTTGCATTTAAGAGAAAAGTACATGTCGTTTTCCTCTTTGTACAAGATGTCGCATGTGGTTATATGTGTAAGTATGCATGTCCTTAAAATAAATATGAAGCGTGTTGTTCATTCGTCGTCCCCAAGATGAGTATTGATCTCCTCTGTTCTGTGCAGGTTTTATAGGTGGCTTATTGCCATGAGGTTGGAGTGCCTTTTATTTCTGTAGCAAGCACTATGGCCACTATTCATTTTATATTAGTCTGTTTTCCCTCGATTCCTTCTGGAACAGAGTTTTTTGGTCAGCTTTGCTGCTCTGTTTTGGTGTGGCAGCATCAGTTCAGGTGTATCTGTTTTTAGAGAAGGCTGGATCCAAGGGGACTTTGAAGTGGAAGGTATTAGGGTTTATAGTAAGGTCCCAGTTCCTGGGCGAATTCATTCCTCAGATCAGCTGATGAAAAATGCTGTCACCTGCCCTAGCAGGTAGACATGTGCTTCACTTTCAAGCATATGAGTAGTCCATATTGAACCTGGATTAGAAGCTGAGATTTGACAGTGTCAAAATGAACTAAAGAGCAATAATAAACGCCAAAGAAGAGATTTGCACTGAAAAAACTGAAGACTGTCATCTCACGCATCCTCTGCTCTTGTCCTACTCTTTTTGACGATGGAGCTGAAGCAAAAAGAGGAAAGTGCTCAAGGCTATTCAGATATTCAGCGCAAAAGACTAATGTTTTGGTGAGATGAGCAGGAAATAATGGCCAGAGACTTGCAGAAAAGCGTTGGGATTTGCATTGATTTTGAATCCCTGCTTAGCGCTGCGGAAGGTCTTCCAAGATCTGAACTATAACAAAGGGCATGTTTGGAGGTGGGGAGGAGTAGAGAAACAGAGATCCCATAGAAACGAAGTGCACTAATCTGGATGTAACAGGCAGTTTATGGGTGTTACAGATTCTTATTGCTTGGTGTGGGACTGTGCACACTGTTCAGTGTGTGCTCTTAGGCAGAATTAACAATTTTCTCAAAGATTTTCCAAGGTGTTAATCCCAGTAAACTGGGGTAATGCTGCATAAGTGGTTATTATCTCTTTAGCTCTCTGGTAGCCTGAGAAAACTCTGCTGCAGTTCTCCCCTTCCCATCCTAATGGGGAAAACAGAGGCCGGGGAGGTTGAGTCCCAGAGTATCTGTTGTTACGTTCCTGCGGCCGGTGCTGATGGGATAGTTGGAGATGGCAGACGGGGCCCTGCGGTCGCAAATGGAGCTTGTGCATTAGGAACACCCAGAAGGTGAGTGGGTGTCTGTGAAAGTCTTGGTTTAAGAATCTTAAATAGCATCATGAAGAGACCCAGGGGCAAAGAAAAGGGTAGAAGCCAGTTCACTCAGGCCGTGCTCAGCTGCCTGCCTTGGTGAAAGGGTGAGCTGCCAGCTTGCTCTGGTTCCCTGCTTTGGCAGCAGATTTTGTTCATGTTTTCTTCCAGGCCCTGCAGGAAGTGAAGCAGGGCTCACGCAAACAACTATTTGGTATCTAGACCAACTGTGGGAGTGGAGAAGGTGTGTTCTGTAAGGAAATGTCCTTTTGGGAGTAAACAGTACATTATGAGGGCCAGCACAAGCAATCCAGATAGCAGTCTGGATTTGGACTTTCTGAAATGCTACATCTCTGCCTCAGTTCAGGATACCTCATTTCCAAAAGTGTTAAGCATTTCCATACAGCTTCAGTCTGTCTCCAGATTCACACCCACTCAATCTCTAATTAAATGAAAAAATTTCCACTTTATGATTAATCCTTGTTTTCAGGGCAAGCTGCAAAATAGTTGAAAAAGTAAGACTTATCTGTCTGCTGCTTTCCTTCTGCCTTTTTAGTTTGCAAATGAATGTAGGGTCATCTTACATAATTTGTCTTAGAAGTTTTGCTAGTTTTAATTCAGTAAAATGCGGTAGTCATTCCTCATACTTATCTGTAAATTGCATTGAATCTTGTTGCAGTCATATTAGGTAGTAATGATTTATATGCCTTCTAATAATTTATTTGATTATGCCGGCTATGTTCCATTTTTCAAGAATTATCAAATTAATGCTCTTGTGTAGGGAGCAAAGAGAAGTATTTTCCATAGGTCTTACTTTGTCTTTCTACAGTTTGGTACAGTGCTGCATGTTTTGTTCATTAATATAGTGGTATGTAAGGATCAGGCTGACAATTTATTACAGGTATTTAATATTGTTAGACTTCAGGTTGCAGAGAAGCTGCATATCCAAAGGTGGTTTAAACGTGGCCTGTGTGCGTTGGTGTTTAGGTGGTTCTGCTGTGTGCACATCCCCAAATTCTGCAAGTCTATGATGGGAGTATCTGTGCTGGGCACAGAAGGGGCCGGTGGCTCTGTGCTCGGCTGCGGAGGGTGGGGTGAGTTTGAAGGATGAGCAACACAATGTCAGAAATGTCAGTGGCAAAATATGTTGGGTCCTCCACTCCTTTTCCTTGTGCTCCAGCAATTCTTCTGTACGGAGTGTAAGGAGCCCTCTTCCCCCCGTCATCGGGAAAGGGCTGACTTCAGGGAAGTAGTTAAGCACAGGTTTAACTTTAGGATTTGAATGACTCCCGCTGATTTCTGAGGTAATTGTTCTCTCAAAAATAAACACAAAAAGGGGCTGGTGGGGAGGGGCAGGGAGAGAAACACTCAACAGGGCTAAAGGAAAGTGCTTCTTCTGTCTGGTGTGTCTCCTACATTTGAAACCTGAAGTATCTCCTTTCTTGATGGACTGTCTACCCTGTCTGTTTTCTCTCCCTTTTGGAAATGTGTGCCTAACTCCTGGATAATATGCCTCCCACGCCAGCTGACAAAACACAAAGAAGTAAGAAGAAGCTTCAGCTCTAGGGGGAAAACTCTTCTCTTCATGAAAAAATGATGTAGTTTTTCTTTTCTTTTCCTTGACTTGCATATTTAGAGAGGCACAGGATGGAATAAAGTCATTGCACAAGTGCAAATAACCTCCAACTTTATTTTCTCTAAAATTTCTCTTTGAAAAACGGTGAGTTTCTTTCTGAATATGTTGGCATAAAATATCAATTTTTGGCAGCATTTGAATGCTGCTTTTTTTGCCATTCAAAAGTAGTATTATGCTGCTGAGACACTGGACTTTTGAACAGGATGAAATGTGGTTTATTTTTAGGGAAATTGTTTGTGATTACTCCAGAAGCAAAATTGTTGCCTTTTCCAGAGTTCGTGTACAGGCCGGTACTGTGCGAGTCTAAGAGGAGAGGTAGTGCAACCCAAAGGGACAGAAACGATGGGTGGAAAACCAGAAAGATACTTTACTCAGTGTACAAGCACCTGGAAAGATGCAGAAAATCAAACAAGAAATTACTTCCTAGCAAGAAATTAAAGCATCCAAGCAATGAAATGAATAATCAGACAGACATATCATATCCTCTGCCTTTAAACCAGGCTTTTCTTCTCCTGAAGCAGTTGAAGTTTTAGAGGAGAATTTGATTCTTGACACTGTAAACTTCCCAGCGACCAACTCGGCTCTTGAGTGGCTTAGCCTCTCCGATCTGTTGAAACTGGGGAGCCAGATCCACAGCCTGGGTGACTGCATTTGCTCCCCTGGTTACAAAAATACACTGCATGTCTCCTTACATCACATCTTTGGTTTTTCTTTTCTTTACCCTTTCTTATTCACTTTGCTGTTATTGGGTTTGTTCTGTCATGGAATGTCACTGTATTTGGAAATAGGCTTCCTTAATAGCTCTATTCATGTGCTTTTCAACATTATTTGCTTTTTGACATTATTGAAGACAGCTGTGTGCACAGAGTAACATCTGGGGGCCTGCTGAACTGTAAAACCTCCTGACATCAATGCTGAAATTACATTGACGTATTTTCACTTTTACATGATGCCTGTTTGGAGTCTTGCATGTCTTTTGGCTCTTTACTGTTCTGCAGATGACAAGTAGCAGAGAGACAAAACAGAGGAATAGCCTTGGTTTTCTGCAGAGCTGCAGGGTGTGAATACGGATGGGGTTGCTACCACGACTGTTCCTGTGGCTGCTGAGGAGCGTTGGTGTTTAAACAGTTGCTTGCTATTTGCTTATACTCTTTTTTTTTTTTTTTAAAGGTTATTCTTTTGTAATGGTCATTTGCACTTGTACAACCTCCTTGTCATGAGAGTGGTTGATAGTTTGCTAAGAGGCTGATTTCAACCCCATCTTTTCACAGATGTGGTTATTAAGGAACGCAGCAATCTTCTGCCAGATTTTCTACTCTATTAAGCAGCCATATCATCTCCATGAATAAAAGTGCCTGCTTATATAGGAGTTGGCTTTGGCATGTTGAGGCCGTTTGGGTTTTTACAATTGTGCGTTGAAATGCAGCTAATCCTGCCTGTGCTGATTCTCTTGCTATCCCTAGCTATTTTTTGGTGCAGATCTGAAAGTACCATATCTGGAAAGTCTTGTTCCTTCTTTGCTCCTGGGGCAGCTCCCTTAAAAAGACACATTGACACGTGTAAGGCAACATGCATCCCGTGGCCTTCTCTGGAACTGTCAGATTTGTGCAAGCAAGGAGGTGGCCCCTGGAGAATGGCTGGACCCCTGGAGCGTGGCTGGCCGACTAAGGGCACTGTTTTGGGCCCCTCCAACAGGCACTTGTCTTTTGCCCACAGCTTCCTCCTGAACCATTGTGTTCACTCGTTGACCAAATCCTTCTTATTTCTTTGCACCTGTAGTGACCCCTTAATGAGGTTAGGGCTGCTTTTTCCAGAGATGTGAAATATTTGTTCCCTGCACACACTGGCCTTCTGCTTATTCTTGAAAATGTGATGTAGGAAATTGCATCACTGTCTGTTTCTGTTCTGTTGTTGATTAATCTGTTTTTCCACTAGGGCTCTGTTATGGGAGAAGATTAATATTACAGAGAAGATACTTGTTTGTTTCAAATATTTTGTTTCCTTTCTCTGTTGGGAATACTAGTATAAACACCAGGCAATCTGAATTTAAATAGCTAAAGTATTAGTCCTGCTATTCCAATTGCTTGTCATTACACTTGAGGATATGGTTACAGCTGATTATACAAAAATACCTGAGCCATATATTTTACATTCTCAATCAGCATATTATAGATGAACTGTGAAAATTGGGGATAGCTTTTTATGATAATTGGGAGATATTTTCCTTGAAGTACGCAAGACTCCTGCGAGAAGTTGAATTGCTTGTCTGTAATTCTGTTATAAGCTGTACTGGTATTTATTTAACATGCAGTTTATTGCTACTGAATATTTTTCTTATGGCTCTCTGTCAAAGGCTGCATATTCAGAAGGCTGCTCTTGGTTCTGATATCCTCTGCACAGCGGTGTGTTCATTAGACCAGTTCTGAAACATCCTCCACGAGCCTGACTCGCACAAGGCAGCGGTGCACTTAGGTGGAGAAAATGTAAATTCTTATTACCCAAGTGGCCCTTTCAGCCCCCCCCCCTTGACATGCAAGGGTAATCAGCCAGACTGAGGCCCAAAATACAAACTGTCTTAGATTCTTCCAGCCCTTGAACTGGGCTCTTTGGGGCCACCCCAGCCTGAAACTGATTAATTGCAACAGACCCCTGATTCTTGGTTTCAGAGGCTCGAGGTTGGGAGCTGGTCCTTGAGTTGCTCCTACAGGTCTGGGCTGTCCTGTCCCCCAGGCCAGCAGTGCGGGTGACTTGGATTAACCTGCTCTTGGCTCGGGGGTGTCCTTACAGGTATCCCTCTATAAAGCTGCGTGGGGCAGCCCAAAGGTGCTCCCTGGTAGTAGAAAACATGCAGTTCTGGCGACTAGATGCTTTTTAAGGGGATGAGGGAATTTCACACGCTGGGACTGTGCAAGCAAAGGCCAAATGGGACAAAATATTTGACTGAGAGGCTACTCACCCAGTACATCACTGCTTCAGGCCCTTCAGCTGGGAAACTGGCTGACCCCACAGCTTTTTCTAGCAACAGGAGGCTGAGCTGTGCCAGGTGTGGGGGCTTATGCAAGCGCACGGGACAGCGAGGTGGCTGTTTGGAGACCCAGCTCCTAAGGAGGACCTGGGCCTGGCCACCTCCATCTGCAGAGATGGTGCTGGACTCTTACAGTCCATCGCATGTGTTGTGGTTTAAGTCCAGCTGGCAACAAAACACCACGAAGGCACTCATTCCTTCCCCCGGTGGGATGGGGAGAAGAAAATACAACAAAAGCTTGTGGGTCAAGACAAGGACAGGGAGGGATCATTCACTAATTCGAGCAGACTCGACTTGGGAGAAAAAAACCAAAATCAATTTAATGTGTTACCAATCAGATCAAGACATGATAATGAGAAGTAAAACCAAATCTTAAAACACCTTCCCCCCACCCCTCCCTCCTTCCCAGCTCAACTCCACTCCTGATTTCTCCACCTCCTCCCCTCAGTGGCGCAGGGGACGGGGAATGGGCGTTGGGGTCAGTCCATCACACGTTGTCTCTGCTGCTCCTTCCTCCTCAGGGGCAGGACCCCTCACTCTTCCCCTGCTCCAGCGTGGGGTCCCTCC
>JAVJGG010000007.1:6769880-6780291 GCA_035590195.1 Aviceda cuculoides | reverse complement strand
TATTAGTTTCTTCTTTTCTGTTCTATTAAACCATTCTTACCTCAACCCATGAGTTTTACTTCTTTTCCCAATTTTCTTCCCCATCCCACTGCGGTGTGTGTGGGAGGAGTGAGTAAGCGGCTGTGTGGTGCTTAGTTGCTGGCTGGGGTTAAACCATGACATGCATGGGTGGTATTTTTAGAGCAGTTCACAACTATGGTCCAACTGTACTTGTGGTTCTTAAAACGAAACTGGCAAAACAGGTCAACTACCTATCTCTCCATTCACATGCTGCAGGTACGGTCACTGAGTTTTCTTCTAAAAATTTAATCCTCTATTTTATTTTATTTTTTTATTTTATTTTATTTCATAAATATTGATTTGGCAGATTATTTGGGGTTTGTTTCAGTGGTTGCCCTGGTCTGTGAGCATGTTCACAGTGGAACTACAGGACACAAGTCTTACACAGCATACCGGTGGGTGCTGGGCCAAACAGGAGCTGGGTCCCTACCAAGTATGTGGAGTAAGGTGGAGGATTTGGTAAGCTGCCAGCATTCCTCCCTGATGTGGTAGTAGGACAGGGTGGTGGTGTACACCCCAATCCGGGAGCTGGGAATACTCCTGCATTTCTCACTTGTCATATTGCTTCAGTGGCTCCTGTGAATATTGCGTCAGTTTGTTAGTTTGCGTGAAATGAAAGATGTCAATTAGCAGAGTAGAGAGCAGCTAGTGAATCCTCCTGGTTGTCACTGACCTACACAACTTCTTTATATTGATTGCATCAGAATAAGCTATCTTACTAGATGGAATGAGTCATTTATTCAATGTTCATAACAGTTAAACTGTTCAGAAGCTGCTTGTTTGGGAGATTTATCTCATAATTAGTTTTCCTAGGGAAGATCTGCTGGGAGCTTGGTCACTGAAGCAAAACTGATACAGTATCTCTACACAGCACTTTCGGACCGGTCTGTCTTGAGCTACCAAATATACTGGATGCTCATTAGTCTTAATTAATCCAGAAGACTCAGATATTCTTACCTCTAAGATACCAATTTGCTCAAAATATTTTAAAAAATAAGGAAAATATGGAGTTAACACTATGAAATGTAATAAATGTGACACTCATGCAGACATCAAGCAAAACAGTTCCTGCAATCTGTATGAAATAAAGGAACTAGAAAGTTGCTATTTGGAGAAGAAGGAAGAAGTACTGGAAACAAGTATTCTTAGATAATACTAGGAAAAGAGGAGAAAAAAAGAATCTAAGAACAAGAGGAAGAGATGAGACATATACAACAGTGATATTTGGAGGTGGATGAGTAACAATAAGAGCTGAGAGCTCCAGAGAGATGGCACAGAAAACACACAAAGAAACTATGCTAGAAGAGATGATAAAGCAGATTAAAAATTTATACAGTAAGGGTTAAAAAAAGAAAATAAATTAAGCCTATGGACCATCCTGAAAAGTAGAAGAGTTTTGGGGACATAGGTTTGGCAAGTGAGTTACAGCAAGTGATAACTTTAAGGAAATGGTGAGCAGCTAATAAAGAAGCTATTTCATCCTAAAGTAAAGCAGTACAATTCAGGAAATGGGCATGATTGAAGAAACAATGTGATTAGCGAACTATATTTGCAATCTGTGCCATTACAAGTCAGGAGAACAGCCTCTATTTAGCTTTTCTTATTTATCCCAATTTTCTTAGAGATTCAAATTCTGAAAAACTTAGAAATGTGTGAACTCTATAAAATATGCTTTGGCATATTACCACACTTGCGTGCAGAAGCCAGCTAGGTACTAAAATATCGGTATGTTTGTACAGCTAGTGTAGAACACTATTTTCTTACCCTCAGTGGTCAAGGTTTTCTCATTTAAGACACTATCTTGTCTTTTTGTCCCAGACCCTAAGTATCTCTGTTTAATGGGATAAACTTATAATTTGTAGACACAGAACAGTGTTGAACACACACATAAATTATTCCCCATTTATCTTAGAAGAAAGTAACATGGTTTTATATACATTTCACAAAGAGAACAATGATTAACGAAAACTGTTTGGCATACATACCCCCAAATCATCAACAAGACAACACTGCGTGCCTGCAACAAATTAGTTTTATGGTGTTTGATACTAAATGAAAAAGAGAGGACTTAATGTAGCCTTCTAGTTAACTACTGTAAATCTGTTTTTTCCTAAGGTGTATGCTACATCTCCATGTATTGCTTTTAGACAAAGAAGTAAATTCCAGATGTTGATTTTAAAACTTTAAGTGATATGCTATATGGAATTGCATCAGGAAGATAACTAGTATTTTGGGGAACATAATTTTACTGAAACAGAAAATTGTCTATGTGAGTTGAGGTACTTGATCTTTTCAGAATAACTTAGTGTTAGTATCCACAATGTAAACCCACAGTTGACTTTAACTTTTATCTTTTTTCTTTTTTGGATGGGGTTGTTCTCCTGGTAGACATAAAGCAAATTTTCGGTGTTGTTTACCATTCTCATTGCTATAGTTCATCAGCATGCCACAAAAGACAGTCAAGAGCTTCTCACTGGCTGGATCTGTTTTACTGCACAGTGACCTTATATGGTCTACTACAATATGTGCACCACCTGCATGGTCAACTGCGTTCCTGCCCTCATCTGTAAAACAAAGAGTTACATTAAAAAAAAAATGAAACCGAAATCCACCGTAGAGTCCCAAACATAACAGTAATCATACAAAACGATGTTTTTAAACAGAGTGAAATAATTTCTCCAGTGTTGTCAAATTCATCTAGAGAGATGCTCGAGGGCCAGCTTTTAGTGCAACAGAGCTAGGAAAGTGAAAACACCTACAACAAAAAGGATTAACCACCTGGCACTAATACCTTTGTAAAGAAGTTCAGTGTTTGAGGCAGAGCCACTGAAGCTGATAAATAATATTCTGAAGATACACTGGGTTTTGCCAGAGGGAGGTTCTGAGCACTTTACAAAGCCTAGTCCATACACCCTTGTGGACCAGGTAAATTACTCTTGCCATTATGCAGATGGAGAAATTGAAATACAGAAAATAAATTGCTTAGGTTACTTAAAAACAAAATGGGGAATAAAACGGACAAAATGGACAGAGGTACTAGTTCCCAGTCACAAACTCTGTTCATGCACTCACTCTGCCACACAGCATCTTCTTTGTACTTCTATGGCTGAGATTTAATACCACTATCAGATTCTTTTTGTATGGCTAAAAGAAAAATTCACTCTGCATCTATAAAAGACTACAATGCTCTGAGGTGTCATAAATAACACATCATAATCTTTGTATAGAACTCTTTCTGTATAACAAATCAGATTTGATGTATCAGTGTAGGAATAAAGGAAAAAATGGCCATCTATTACAGTAACCAACAATACTGCTTCCTTTCCCAGCAGGCAATCAGCAACACACAACAGTCAATAACCTAAATTCCAGGGCTTCCAAACAGAGAGACTTTCAAGTGAGCTACAGTTGGAATCAACTGGAAAATCTGGATGAAAACAAAACCTTGGCGGGAAAACCACTAAACCAAAAGTTTTGCAAAATAAGAAAAAAATAACCCCTCAATTTCTTAATGGCCCCGAAGGAAAACTCCTCTTCGCCTTGTTATTCACCACTCTACTGTTACTCCTCTCTCTCCCCATCAGATGTGCAGGTCAAGCTACCAAGTTTTGCTCATTCTGCAATGTACTCAGTATGAAAACCAAATTTGTCCACATTTATAATATGATCTTCCACTTTAAAATCTTCCAATTCTTGTTCCAATACTATTTATGAGGCATATACACCCCTTACATACTACATATATATATATAAAAGGATTATAAGTATTGTATAGACACATACACTATATATATTCATAAATATAAATATACATATATATATATGAGGGGTATATATAGGGACTTCAGATAATTTGCTGAGTAGAGCTGAAGGAGGAATAGTAATTCTCAGTGGATTTTAACTATTAAATTTATTATCAAAGTAATAAGTGTTTTGCAGAATAACTGAGATACATGAAACAGAGGATAAACATCACTGCCATGACAGTCTCCACCTTGGAGATGATCAGGACATCAGGGGACTGTGTTTTGCTGCAGGTATGTATATTCCATTTTGAAAAAGGAGAAACTGGAATCTGTTTACAGTCAAACAAATTGAAGATAAGATTCTGTGTAAAGGAAGGACTATACAAAAAGGAGAAATATAAAAGAAATAAATCACTCGCATCCTTGATGTAGTGAGAAACGTAGGCATAATGCTGAAATGAAAGGAAGTCCTACACGAAAATACAGTGAGACAATACAGTCAGGTGTTCAGATTCAGTGCTTATGTTTACCAAATCAGCAGAGAAAAAACCCAAACTTGGCTGGAATATTCCAGCAGCCTGTTTTATGTATCCTCTTCTCATATTTTCTATTACCAAAGTTACGCAAATACATGATTTTGTATTTGACTCACCTGTTTTGTGAGTCAAAAAAGGTGTGCAAAATGAAACTGAATCACTGATTCTGGATTAGATACATCTGACTGAATGTGGTCCTCAAATTACTATAATGCAATTGAAATCAACAAACTAAAACCATGATAAAATTAAGCTTGAGATAATAATCAGGTGTCAAGCTTGTTCCCGTCTTGATATGGAACTGCATATAAAATATGTAAACAAAGAATAATATAAAGGTAGAGTCAGGTGAGGGTTTGGAAGCAAGGGTTAAAAAACCAAAAACCAAGTTACAAGCCAAGTTCCTTACCTGGATGGAATTTGGCACAACTCCACTGAAAATAATTGTGTGATAATAACTTACAACAAATGAAAATCTAACTTGTATATCCTTTTACCTCCATTCTCTCTGGTTTGTCAAAGAACTTATATATAAAAAACTGCTGTATCTTTAAGTACATAAGAGTCTCTTACTTCAAAAGCATGACAAAATTCTTATTCACACAATATTTTTGTTAGGTAGCTAGTTATCAGCTTCCGCTGTACAGACAGCAAAAGTAAGGCAGAAAGATTCAGAAACAAATCTCACTCCAAGAAATGTGTCTCTGTCTCTATAGTATACCCCAAAAGTTAGGGTAAAATGAACTTCAGGATCCCTCCCAAGTAGGTGGCAGGCTGTAAGTGCCAGGCTTTGATGTGACTGCATTGGCTGGTAGATTGGTAAAAGAGATGCCTCCAGTTTGTTGCTCTACTGCTTTCCCGTGCTAGAGCTCACCCTGTGTAGCTGCTTCTCTGCCCTAGGCAGCTGGCTGAAGAACAGACCTGGGCTAGTGCTATAATTAGGATCTCCTGGTGCTGCCTTCTTAGGCCCAAGAGGATTATCTCAGCTCATTAGTGCAAGGCCACAGAGAATCCTGTACCAGATGTAGGAGGAAAATTCGAAGTTCCTGACTACCCACTCCAAGCTCAGGCTATGACACCCTGTTGCGTTCCCAAGCAAAAAGCATTTCTGACTCAGAATGCTCAATGTACTTATTACCGACTCACTGCTCCCTGCTCCGTCGCTAAGAAACAGATTTTGCACACAAGAATACTCACCGAACTCCAAATCATTTACAGTCAAAACAAGACCACAGCATGTTACCGTGTCTTGTTCTCAGTCCAACTACTACCATGCAGTTCAGCAGCTCTATGAACTCCCACACTTAACACTCTTCCAGCTTCCCAGAAGCTGTGTTGAAACTTCTTCCTGTGACCTTTTTAAATAAACATTTGCTATTCCTAAGAGATCAGTGATTGAACAGTTTAATGAGAGCATTCACATTTCTGCTTAAAAATGCTTCACTACAGCTCACAAATGCTGTTGTATAGCTTTTTTTTAAAGTACATGTAATACTGTTTAAAGATGCCAACAACAGAATTACAACAACCCAAGAGACCAGAGGGATTTTTTTTTCCTACAAAATGTACAGTAAGATTTATTACAGAATGAGTTATTACTTCCACAATGTTCTTTAGCCCAATGCAACGCTACCATCTTTAATAATTAGTACAGTATCTTTCTATCTTGAGTTGCTCACAGGAGTTTTATGCAAAACTGGGTTTTAATGTGGATTATCAAATTACTGTGACTGCTCATGTTCCGCTTGTGAAGAGAGTCTTGTCAAGTTTCCCCATGGCTCAGCCACACCTGCTCGTATGCATGCCCAAGTCAAAGACTAAAATTTTTTTAGTGCATACGGTTGGCAGGTCTTCAAAATGGAGCACTTAGAGTAGTTTCAATTTGCTTTTCCCAGATGTGTTTGCATAATTTTCCCTTGAGTTTTCTTCCCCAGTTTACTAAACCCTAAACCAAACCACTAAGTCATAAAAGGTTAATGTGAAAAAAAGAATTAAAGCAACAGCTTAAAGTATGAAAACAATGTAAAGCATAAGCTATATACATATATACAGGCCATGAGTTATTTCTAAAACACATGCACCAATACTTTGATTATTTTTTTTTTTAGCACTGTAAGGTTATTTTTTCTGGAAATATAGTTACATCAGGCAAAGGGCTACGCCATATACAGGCAGATATCAGAAAATATTTTTGCAAATACCTTACCTAGTCCTCTTTAATATAAACTTTAAATTGGCTTTGTGGTTTTCATTCTGGGCCCTTTTTTTAATATAAAGTTTAAGCTCTGCCAATCCAAGTGATATTAAAGAAGCAGTTGCATCTCATACAGATTGGGACAAAAATATTTCTTTCTAATGTTCTGTTAGGATATAAAGCTGTGTCTTCACAAGAAAAAAAAATACAGTTTCTGACAGTTCTAAAAACTCATGTTTTACCCAAGTTTTAATTAAGTTTTAAAATATGTTGATCTGGTTCCTCCATTATTCCAAAGTTTTCTCTTAGTCACCTCTAATATTTAAACTACAGTTTAGAAGTCATTTGTACTCAGAAATGATCCTGGTCCTGCAAAGATGCACACTGTTATTTAAGTATGTATATGGTGAGTAAACCCACAGGCCGGTAAAAATTAGTGTCTATGATTCTGGCGATGATGGCATCATAGCTAGTTAAATAATAACTAAATAAAAGCACAGAAAATTATGTTCAGTATGGTGACGTATTGAATGGTTGCTTGAAAGCTTGTCCACTTTTTTCTCACAAAAAAGGTAAGGTATGAACACCCCGTACTACCTTTACCTATGATATCTTTACATCATGATGGCCACAGTGCTTTCCAGACAGTTCTTTGCTAATTCTTTGTTACTGTATCTTCATTCCGAAATGTGAATTTTGGGTTTCACAATACAATTGCATATGTATGATATTTCTCAGCAGGGGCCCCATATTGGTTTGCAGACTCAAAATACATAAAATAGATTTAACCTTTAAAAAGCACCAGAAATCATAAGTTACCCTGTTGTTATAATGTTTATTATACATGTAGGCTTCAGAAACGTACCCATTTCTCAGATAATCAGCTAAAAAAGTGTTTGACAGCATTTCTTAAAAATGATATTTTGTGCTTCAAATTTAAGGTTTGTACTTTGAAATGCTCTGGTTTTGTCTTGCAACTGGAAACCTGAATTCTCCTTTCTCCTATTCATGTTTTACAAAAGTTTACTGGTGCACATAGTTGCACTGGTATAAATGGTACAAGTCAGTGAGGGAAAGAATTATTTGATTTATCAAGGTCACTGATTTGTATAAACCAAGCCTCCAAGACAGCAGCTTTTTGTGACATGGAAAAAATACAGTATTTTTTAAAAAATTATTTTACTCTGCATGCAATTTGGTGTGATGATCAAATCATTTAAATGACATACTGCCATTTTACTTTAAGTGCTTCATCTTTATTGCATTTGGCTACAATCTGGGATTCTTTTTGACCAACATATTGCTTAGGTTAGACCAGTGCTTTATGGATAACTTTTTATTTAATTATTTTTTTTTAAAAGATGAACTAATTTACTGTAACCCAAGGTGGGGGAAGGAAGAGTTCTTTCCACATGTTCTATTTTTATTTTCCTCTATTTTTTAATTAGGTCCTCTTTGCATGGTTTTTGTACTGAGGCATTCATCTGCTCCTGCTGCTTATTCTTTCACCTGAAGTCAAAATCTTCTGTGATATCAAACTGGCTGCTGCGGAGGGAATTATGATGTGACATACAGAAAATTATGACCATGCATGGGGATAAAACAGCAGGAGTAGAACTCCAAAGGAAGAAAGGTCCTGCCTACGTTTTCTCTCTTCTTCTTAAGAAAATATTCAAAAAACACTGTTAGAGGCAAACACTTAGTGCAAACCACGTTATCAATGTAGACATTAGGAAAAACATTGCCACCTGTATAAACTGGGAATTTACCATTTTTTCCCCTGTCTGAACACTGTAATGATAAAACTTTTAATGCAATGCTGTCATTCAGTTTTAATACTTGAGCGTACTTTTTATCTTCTGTTTGTGTATGCTTTTAAATCACTGGATTCTAGACCCTGTCAGTTCTTTGACTGCAAGACTACAGACTACAACCCTGTTACAGAACACAGAGCAGCACTGCATTAATTTTACTTTTTCAAGGAAAGTAAGCTTCACATAATTATATTGCACTGTTATTTTTTGCTGCTTTTTCCATGTCTTCTGTGCACTTGTCTACAAGGGACAGGACACAGCAATACTGTATTTTGAGATTCATGTTTTAATAATTTGAAAGATTTTTGGGGGGATTGCTCTGTTTATCTTGTACTGAAATTTCCTTTCCCTTTATTTAATTCCTTCAGGAATTATAAGACTCTGTCTACCAGAAGTACAGTTTTGTTTTGCTTATTGATTAAAATCAATCAATATAGCCTTAAAATTTTTGCTTTATGAAGAAAAAATAGTCTTGAATTAGTCATGCTTGCTTCAGAGATAAACAGAACAGTCTTGTAATTAGTTCTTCTTAAACTGCTGGCAAGTGTCCTTAGCCCTAACTCCAGCTGCATTGAGGGTATTGTCTTGTAAGTTATTCTTTTAGAAATTATTGCTAAAAGAGTAAATATGTAAACAGTAAACTAGAAATGCTAACAGAACACTGTCTTTTAACATAGTGCCTTCAAGGACTGAAAATGATCTTTTTGGATAAAACTGTTGCCAGCGTATTTTCTGGATAATGACAACTGATGCAGCAGCGTACTGGCCCTCTTATGCAACTGGTTTATTCTAACAAATACAATTTTAAAATGTTGTAACCAAATGGAGATCTAGGCGTATTTTTGGTAGACTCCTTGTAACATGTTCAATTTGTGGACCATAGGATATCAACGCCAACAAGCCCTAATCTCTCTCATGAGTATTGTGGGATTTCTTTTGTCTACAGAGTCAGGAGTTTGTCAGAAGATTTGAAGGAATGGGTAAATGCGCCAGTATCACAATCTCCCCAATGTTATGCTGAGGCAGCAGTCAAATGCAAGCCAGATTCAAATCCACAATTTAATTCCAATAAAGTTTGCTTATTTTTCATATTCCTCTTATGTCAGATACATACAAAAACCCCCATGTTTCCGATTTCAGACAAAAGAACAGTGATGAGTTTACTGTTCAAGACTTTTTAATACTTCACCTCCAGTCAAATTCTACCAGTAGACCTGAGATTGAATAAAACAGCAGAAATGTTTTTAGCAGCAGCAAGACATAAAATATTACTCGTCTCAGTACTGGCAGATGATTTGTTCTGGTTTCCAAGGAGATTTTAGTTTTAAAGTGTAGTAATTTCCACTACTGAATTCTATTTGAAAATAAAGAAGCCAACCAGTAAGAAAAAGTTCTACTAGATATGTAAAAGTCGGGTAAAGGCCCTCAAAGTTGAATGTAGCCCTCGCCTCTGCCTTCCTTTTCATGTGCAATATGCTTACAGTAGATTCTTCAATTGATTTTATAACTCTATGCAACTCCTTAGTAATTCCATTCCAGTCAAACAAATTACTCTAGGTTTATGAGAGCATAAGTCAGAGCTGAAGCCAGCCTATGCTTATTATTTCATACAGCATGAAATAAATCATGGAATCCAATTATACAGTAAAACATCAGGCAGTTTTTCTACACTGGTGAGTAGGCGTTTATAGCATCTCCTGCTATTAGCAGAATAAACCTGCCCACAGCAATTAATTTAGAATTTTTACTCCCAGGCCTTGAGTGCGATGTTGTCTCTCAGCTTCAAAGTCTCCAAGAACAAGGGTGTGAAGTGAGGTGGCACGGTGACAGTCCGGTGCGGAACAGGGGCGTTCTGCTGGGTGCTGCTGAGAGGAGCTGGGCAGCAGGCTTAGCCTGGTACTGTGGGAGAGCGGTATTGCTAGCTGAAGGAGCTCAAAGGAGCTGTGGGTCTCCACCAAAGCCCCCAGAGGAGCAGTCTCAGAAAGCGTGTACCCCATGGGGGTTTGGAGTAGGTTGGGAAAAGCTGAAGAAGCAAAAAAACCAAAAGCAAAACAACCACCC
>JAVJGG010000007.1:6726373-6769780 GCA_035590195.1 Aviceda cuculoides | reverse complement strand
CCCCCCCCCCCCCCCCCCCCCCCCCCCCCCCTACAGCGTATTTGCAGATCCTGCTAGGCCCTGGGAAGAAAGAAAATTATTCAGAGAGGTGAGAAAGTAATAAGTGGCCCTGGGATCTAGGAAGAGCTGGGGTGAGTCTTGGGTTTGGGGTCAGTGCTATCCTTGCCCAAATCATGAAACCCAGGGGGAGTGAGAGGTCCTGGCCTGCTAAAGCAACTCCAAGCAGCAGGCCTTTGCTTGTTAGTGTGCAGCCTGCACGGGAGAGCTGACCTGTAGAAGATTCTTGTATCTGAAAGGTTGCAGGATACAGCCTGAGAAAGACCAGCAAAGTGTTTTGTTTTAGGAAATCTCTCACCTCCTTAGCAGAAGGCAACCTGCTGGTTTGACTGGAGGGCAACTAGCAATGCACTGCGGCTGCAGAGCAGCCCACGCTCAAGAGGCCAGGTGGTGCCAAGAAGGGGTTGATAAACTGGACACTGTCTCAGGTAAGTGACTCTTTTCTTTCAGGGAAATGTGAATGCTGTCGTAGAGAGGGTATTCAAGGCACCCACCCTGACTCCTCAGGCCATTCTGCTGGCTGGACAACTAACCAGTCTCAGGATCAAGGAGGCTTAAAGACCAAATTTGTTCATACACACTGACACCTCATGTGGCGGAACACAGCCTTGTTATTGCTAATGCTAACCCTCTTGCTATTATCTGTATCTAACTCTTCCCTCACCATCTTTTATCAAGTACTTAGACTGCAACTTCCTTTGGTGGGCACTGTCTCTTGGTTATATTAATGTTCAAACAGTATTATAAAAACCCTCTAACTAAACAGAGACCTGGTCACCTGGCTGAGACATTCAAGAGCTTCACTGCATTAAGGAATATGTTTTACTAATATAGTTCGTTGTCAATAATGCCCAATTTCTGTTTCTGAGAGTTGCACAGTACTCCTTAGGAACACAACAAATGTAACTGAATTTAGGTGGTTTGCATGTTGTATGTTAACTCTGTGCTGTTATCACACTGTATGAAATGCTGTATAAAACCAGATGCCTGTGTAGTTATCATGTAAACAACTGAAAGGCTTGGCCCATGCGATACATGCATGGTGCACACAGTGTTGCAAAAATCTGCAGAAGTGGATCTGAGAGTACAACAAAATTATATTCTATGTTATTATTTAAGAAGCTATGATTATATAATTAGACTGTATTAAACCCCAAAGTTAAAAGGAGCAGAATGATGTCTGCAAGCGTAAAAAAAAATAAATTAATAAACACTTACTTCCCAATTATATGTAAGCAATGCTTAGCAAGATGCTAACAGAATCTTTCTTCTCTTTTCTGTGGTAATTCAGCTGATGTTTTCTACCATTGCTGATTTAGTGACAGTTGATATTTCTAGTCACATAATGCCTACTTTTCTAAATAAAGTAGAATAAGCTAGACACTTTGACCATGTCTAGACACTCAACTGACAAGCTTTGTTTTCTGAGGGGCTTGAAAGCAACATGTGACTGCAGTTATCATCTATAAATATGAACAATTTCAAATACCTTAAAAGGCAAAGTAAAAAAAGACAAAAAAAGGGAGGTTGAATTGAAAGGAGAAGAGTTACATATCTTGTGTTGTTCAGTTACTGTTACTGAAATTCTAAAAGCTTTTCTTCCTGATAAGGAATTTTTTTAAGTCTTCATAAATATTAGGGGAATTCCAAGTTTTTGCCTTTCCTACTTTGTTTAGCTTTGAAGTATGAAGAAATAGCTCAGTCCTTAACCAAAGTTTGAATCCTTAACTTGCTTTTTAGGATAGCAGCAAGATCTAGTGAATAAAGCAGGATTTCTTTCCAAGTCTGCTCACGACCTTCTTTAAGACCCTGGAAACACCTTCCATTTCTCCGCCCCCCCCCATTTCCTTGTTGCCTGTGCCTTCTATTTTGACTGTAAATTAAGCAGGTGTCTCTCAGCCTGTTGGAATGTGAGCAATACACAAACATTACAGGCTATGAATGAAACACTGGAGGGGGAGAAAGTAAGGAATTGGAAAAAACCTCTTTGTTTCTTAGATTTTATTTTCTTTGTACCTGTACTGACAGAATTCTGACCTACTTACTTTGCTTATTCAAATAATCTTCCTGGAAAAAGCAGGAAGAGGAAAAATAATTGTACTGCAGAAAATAAGCAGGACCTATCATACCTTTACTCTTTAAAACAAACAGAAAATCAAGCCTCATACCTTCATCTTAAAGAAGGGAAAAGTTTCAAATCTATGGCAATTTGGGCTTAGTTCCTTTTTTATTATTATTTTTTTCCCCATGTGGGCTCCTGTTAAGTTTTGGCTTAAGTAATGAGGATTTTGCCACTTGTTTCAGTAGAGTTAATATTTAGAATGTAAATTTTAAAAAGAGTGATAGCCTGAGAATAAGAGTTCATGTTTTTCATATCACCTCTCAAATGGCTCTTTCTGATGCACTTGGAAGATTTCCTCATCATTCAGATTCCATTTAGGCCAGCTATAAAGTAAGTAAATTAGAATAATATTGTTTAACAGCTTCCTAAGAACATTCATGATTAATTGCTGATAAGTACTAAATATTACTGTGAAAGTATGTGTTGGCATGCATATGGTATGCTTAGTTTCTAGCTGATGCAATGCTTGTGCTGCAGAGGCTTGGAAAAAATACTGCATTATCAAGGACTTCTAATTTAAAAATGCTACCGTTTTCTAAGACTATGACGTGCCTCAGAGAGGACAGATCTAAAGGTAAAACTATTACTGTACAATTTAAAACTAGAATTTTAATTCTCTGCAAGCTGTTCTAAACAATCAGTTTTCAAGCAACAAGTTAAAGCTTCTGGTCTCAATTTCATGATACTGCTTGGGAAACAGCTTAGTAGGTGGCATTTGCATTTGGTAGGATCTAGTACAATGAAAAGTGAAAGACTGTGGTAAGATGCTGCCTGGCTACATGAATCAGGGTGACCTTCATAAAAATGATTAGCCAGTAGTGTGCCATTATCAACACCAGTTGTGTTCTAGGATTCTGCTGGTTTTCCATATGGTAGTGAAAAAGGTTATGCCATTTTTTTTAACAAAACTGAATTTTACTTCTTTCCAGTATGTTTAATTCTTAAATGTCTGTTTTTCTGCTTTAGATTCTGACATTAACGTCATCTCCTGAGAGGAGATGTATGTAACTGTACAACTGAGTAGTTTCTCATTTTCATACTTAATCTTTCTTAGCAGATCTCTGCAAGAGGTCTGTGCATCCTTATAGGACGGGCAGCTGAGTATATAGAATTTGTAGCACCTGTAAGGTCTTTTTAAGAAGTGGTACAATGTTCATGGTCTGGTGTAAAGGCTGGGATCAAGAGATATCTGGGTCTATGTGAAAGGCCACATTGCTGAAATTCAGTGAGGAGTCTTGCCATCAATACAAGTAAGACTGGGTAGATAACAAAGAAATGTACAGCTTGGGAAATGAGAAAAGGATCCAGTAAATTTCCTGCAGAAAAATGTAGATAAGCAGCTGTCAGAGGAGAGACTTTATAGAATGCATTGGTGTTTTTAGTTTCTTTCCAATTCTATAGCTGTTTATATCATGAAGTATGATTGGTGAGAACACATACCCAGGCTGGTGGTTTCATGAAGAAACAAGGTTGTGGGTGGGTGCAAGAAGGAATAGCTTTGAGATTCTCCAAGGAGGTCTCCAAGCACTACCATTAATATGGACATTATGGAAGGGCAGAATGGGAAATTTTTCTTTTCCTTTACAAGGTATATGAAGAGCTTATTTCCCTTTGATAGTTTTCAGAATACATGGATGCTCTAAATAGCAAAAGGGAATTATTTTCTAATGGGTAAGAGTCTAATCTAATCTCAGTTGAAGTCAATCAGAATGACTCCCTCTAGTCTCTATGGCTACTGAATTGGGCTCTAAATATCCTAGCTTTTCACTTCCTCTTATAATTATCACTTTTATAGTATAATTATGGTAGCTTCTATAGCATGCTCAATGCTATATAAAAACACAGGAAAATAGTTTGTCAATAAGTTCAAAAGTGAAGTGTGTAACAAACAACTTGTGGAAAGATCACTGAGATTAAGATAGCATGTGCATCACAAACTTAATGATAAAAAATATTGTGAGGCTATTATCTGCTAAGAAAATACTACTATTTTAATATAGCATCATCTGCCATTAAAATTCTTGACTAAAATTTATCTGGTTGGCCTGATCTTTCATCTACACGAGCTGCATTGGTGTTTGGGGTGTCAGAGCAGGACAGAGACCTGGCTACAGACAGGTTTTGTCTTTCTCCGACATTCTCATGTGGGTCTTGCAAGAAGGCAGGCCTACCTTGAAAACTGTGGTCTTGGTCTCCCTGTCCCGCTAGCACTCAATCTGCCACATGATTCAAGTCACCAGAATCTTCCCAGTCTATTGGGAAAGAAGCCAGCAGAGAGAGCTGAGGTGTGTACAAGCCATCAGGTTGTTTGTGAAGTGATCACAAGCCGCAAGTTGGATAATGCTGTTCTTCACCTTAATATCCCACCTGCCAGACTGATGGTAGCAAATAATTTTTAGGCTTTATCTACAGCAGAATTAACCATTCTGCTCTGACTTCTGCTCTGTTTTTTCTAGCAAGAACCATGTTAAGTTAAACATAACCTTTCCCAAACAATGGAGATGTGATCTTCACGTTGCATGTGGAACCAAGGTGCAGAGCGATCTTAGAAGAGTTTTGGAGGTATACCCTATTAGTCTGTAACATCTGTAAAAGCCCTAAGTGAACAAACTTACTGAAGAAACAGCACTGGGGAGAATGGCAGGGGGAGCTGGAAAGAAAGACAGTAGAAAAGTAACTATAGTTTGATTCATGGATAAAGACTGGTGAAGCAGCTAGGATAGGTCTTATGCTCTGACTGGACAATGCCTAAGAATTTAGCTTTGATTATAAGTGAAAAAACGTAATTGGTGGTTAAAAGGAATGAGTGGGCTAGGACGTTTGCATCTAGTAATATAGTTCAGGCAAAATTCTCTCCCTAAGTTAGGCTGAGGAGTCAGTTGTCTGGGGATACAGAAGTACAAGCAGCTGTACTTGGTACAGGCTGTAGATACAGTGGGGGAAAAAGCCAAAGGGAGAGGAGGATAGCTCCTGTCTCCAGTTCTTTGCTTTGCACTTTCTGCTTTGACAAAAATTTGGGGGCCGAGGTGTATGTGGCGTTTACTATATAAAGCATATAGAACAATTACAGGCTGTACAGGAACTTGCAGTAATGTATCTGTTCTTAAACTGTAAGACAGCATTGAACAGTCTGCATACTGTGATTAGTTAAATTCATTGCTTCTGACTTAAAATCTTTTTGGCTGTCTCAATTGTTTCTTTCATCTCTGCAAAAGGAAGGCTGGGAAACTAGAAGCCTCATCAGTACTAACAAAGCTTTCTTCTACTCTGCTTTGCAATTATATTTGTCTGTATTCTTGATGTTCAGAGGCTCACATAAAGCAGAGGTCTTCACAACATAAATACTTCAAAAAGGATGCTCTCAAGGCTGCTTGGGATAAATTTGACCTATTTTTTCCTCTTTAACTGTTTATGAAATGTGTTTAATTCTCTGTATTTTCTCAAACAGGTGATTCAGTATTATTTTAGGGGGCTAACACTGATGAGCACCCAGACAATAACACTCTGCATGTGTATCTCAAACTTAATAGAGAAGAAAATCTGTCAGTAAGTCAACAGGTTTTCATTTCATGTTTTCTGTGAGGAGATGAATCTGTTCAGTAAGGTTCCTGGCCAGCAAGCGTGTAATTTCCCTTTTACCTTCTGGAAGGTAAAAAACCTCTTCCAGCACTGGGACTTAGCCATGAATTACCTTTCCACAGCAGCTGCGTTCCAGAAGTAGCCCCTCCTGAACTTATGTGGAAATGGTCTTGCCTTCATGCAGCAACCCTGGGATCTGTGAACTCTGAGAAACCACTGCCATTTTCATTTAATCAAGAAAAATTTCAGGCAATCCTCTTCCTCTGTAAGGCCACTTTTAAGGTGCCTTCCCTGTTGGAAAAGCAATTTGTCCCACAACTTTTATCCTGCGCCATGCAGACTTCTCTCAAAAATAGAGACCTGATGATTAACTCCTTTTCACACAAACCGTCACTAAGCATGCTTGCTGGGATGAAGTACAGAATAACTGGGGCTTTCAATAAATAGAAATGTTTCTATGAGCCATTCAATATGGGCTTGATTTCATAGTTTCAGCCTAACATTGATTTAGGACTTAAAGACATTCCTCATTACTGCATGTTACAATTACAGGGGCAGTAGAAGTGAAAAAATGCTCATGTATATGGTAAAATATAGTTACTGATGTATTTCAAGTTCCTATATGAGTCCAAATTATCAGAAGGGTAACAGCTGCTTTTGCCTCAATTGAAAAGAAAAAGACTCTCCATACATAACAACATTTATTATTAGAACTATTGGCCTCCGCACCTTGTCTTTGTTATACTTTAAAGCTCTTTATTAGGGGAAAAATGATAGTCATAAATGAAAATATATTAAATTTTATAGTAATAAACATATTGAAAGTATTTGTCCTAAATAAGCATTTAGGATAGGGTACATCATAACTACATAACCATTACACGTTAAGATAACATACAAAATAAAGTCAGTTAGGGTGGATGTGATAAATAAGCACTGTAAAAAGCCTCTTCTACTCAAATCCAAGATGTTAATCTTGATTTTTGTGACATTTTATTACACTTTATTCATTAATCTTATTCAATTACACAGGGAAGGTAGTGACTGTCCTCCCACAGGAGCACAGCAACACATGGCATACAGAACACGTCACTGCCTGCTGTAGATTTTATCAGTGCCAGCTTTGCTCCATGGAAGGGCAACACAAGGTGTGTAATACAGCTTTTCTGTACTGGATAAATCCTGCACTGTAAAAGCCAGCAGTAGTCCACAGTACCTGATACTATAAAACCATTTTTGTGTGTCCTTATTGTATTTCATGAAAAAATGTGGGCTGAACAACAATGACATGAATAGTTATGTAGATTTTACTTATATGAAATAAACCAGTGCCACCTGGGAGTGAGCTTTATATCACATATGACCCTGAAATAAAATATAGTAAATAAATTATGTTATAGAAAACTCAACAGCTTCTACTTGAAGTTTCCATGGGGAAGCAGCTGTTCAGTTGGTTGGTCACCTTAAAGAAAATCCTGAATGAAAGAATTATACATTAACATCCTCAAGCAGTAGTTGTCTGTAAATGAAAATGCCAGCATGGAAAATCTGATTAACTTCTCTGAGGTCAAAGGCAAGATAATTTAAAACAATATAAAATGTAAGTTTCCAAACTAGGATGAAAAAAGTAGCAAGGAGAAAGGCTACTAATAATTCAGTTTTTTCAACAGACAATATTTAGAACAGCAAAACTTTTAGTAAATGCAACACATGGTACAAAGAAAATTTCTTTGCCTATGAAATAAGCCACTAAATCTCAAGAAAACAAAATGCTTTTACAATTTCATCTCACTTCCCATATGCAGACATCCATAGGCTTCTAATTCCTTCATGTGCACAGAAAGATGTTCCTGGTGTCTCTGCTTCTGGACCATATTTATTGTGCACTGGCTTTTATCAAAATATTTAAAGTAAGGGATAATGAGGCTGCATTTTCAAAACACTGCAACCACTGGTTTGGTTTTGCAAATAACACATCCATGCATGTAATCAGCACATGGAGTCACAATTGCATTTCAAAACTCAATTGCTTGGCAGTGCAAAATTTATTGTGCCCACAAAAAGCTAAAAAACCTCACCAATCTCCTTCCCCCAGCCTGTATAACCCCTGACGACAAAAAACCACCAATCTGTAATCTTGGAGCAATTGATTGGCCACATAAGAATTCTAAGAATCAGCAACATAGCTCAGGCGTCATTTCAGCCACATATGTAGCTCTGCATAGCTTTGAGACTGGTAGAATATGAATATTCCCTTCTGACTCTGTCCCCTTCTGAGATATTCTGAGGAAAAATTAACTATTCAGGCCTCTGTGTATGTAGCACCTGCTTCTTGAAAACCTAGCTCATTATGTTTAACAAAAACAAACCCAGGATCATAAATATTTTCTATTCTTATACCCAGTTGTATCACAATATTGAAACAGTTTTTTTAATCTTTCTGTCACAGAAGCATAATGCAAGTGCGACATTCAATTGTCCCATACAATCAGAAGAGTCATGTGGTAAATTAAAATCAAGAAAGGAGGAAAACGATGCCCCAGTAGACAATGTACAGAACACCAAAACATCCCCCTCCCTCCTACAAGAGCATCTACAAAATATGGCATATTTCAACACTCACGGCTATCGTAGCATATATTGCCCAGGGCACGTCCTGTTTGAAGCAATACTTCCTGGTCTTTGCAGTTTAACAGCTGCACCAAAGGGGGGATCAACCCAGCATCCACACATGGGTTCCGCATAAATTCTGCAAATAATGCAAAGCCTGTTAAAGTGAGTCGGCTCTTTTCAGTTTCATCCATTCTAGTTACTCTGGCATTGCAACTGGGCCTTTTGTGAGAATAAACATATGCATAGGCAACCAATGTAAGTTCTCATGCAAGCTTCTAGAGAGTAAGCCCAAGTTGGGATTGGGGCTTATGTTCTTTCCATTATTCGTTAATTTGGAAGGAATTAAGAGTATTTAATTGACTTTCATGAAACTAATTTAACATAGCTCAGACTGAGCATGTTTTTAGCAGCATAAGGAAGTGCTGAAAAGAACAGTGAATTCACAACCTTTTTCTCCACCCCAGCAAATTCAACAGAAATTAAAATTACTAAATAACACAAAAGACGACTTAAAAACTAGTATTCATACTCCAAAATGAGCAGTATTTTTTACTTTCTATTCCTTTAATTAGAACTCCTAAAAAGCTTTTGCTTTAAAAAAAAAAGGAGGGGGGAATTAAAGCTAAGTAATAGGCTCTTTATTTGGAAGGTAAGGAAAGGAAAAGAAAATACAAAAGAGGTTATGTAAACCCAAATGCCTGTACCTTTCGACAGCCTAACTGATGCCCACCACAGGAGGACAGCTAGAGGACCCATCCACTGGGAAGCTCTCTGCCTTTCTGTCCTTCCTTCCTGCTTTGTCCCCCAGTCACAGAGAACCAAAGTATTATTTCACGTCTGTGCAAGTCATAGACAGAGAATTATCCTGGTGTCAGAAGGACAAAGGACTGGTCTCCAGAAGGAGCTATAGTTGGGCAGGCACTGGGCTGCACATTTTATAAGGTAAGTTTACAGAAGCAGCCACCTGATACACCAATAGTGTTAGTTAATAGCTCACTACAGAGCACCCTTCAGAGACGTAGCATTGTAATAGGCAAAAGGTCAATACGTTTTTCATTTGTTGTGAATTGCAGATTACGTCTCTTCGTGATCCTAGACTATGTTGGATCTTCAAAAATCAGTTTACCTTTGTGTTACTTAGTCATTTAGGAGACAGAATGAACCAGTGTGTGCAATCCCCATTAAAAGAGATGAGAAAGTTTTTCTGATTCTGGATCAACAGAACCCCTCACTCCAATAACTCAAAGATGTCATACAGTGCTTGAAATACAATTACATCTTCTTAAATACTCCCTTTCTTACACCTATTACAATGTTCTTTGATGTTTCTGTAGCTACAAAATCTTTTGTAGTTAATCTTGTGGTGTTATTTTAGCAAGAAATAATTATCATATAGGTAAGCAATCCTCACGTGATGATAAACTTTCATATATCAACAAACAGAAGAAGTACAATCAGCAATATCTATACACTTGTGCAGGTCCAACAGAAGATAGTAGTCAGCACAATTGACCCACCTTCCTAAGATACTGTAACATTTTAAAAGGGTAGACAGATGCTACACTGTGATAAACGGTGGTGGTATCCATCCTAATGAACAGAACAAGTATCAGATACATCTGTTCTTTAAAATTGGTCTTGCCATGTCTTTGTAACTTTTTACCTATTTCTTTATCACCCACTTTCATCTTAATCTCAATATTTATTTACTAAATGTATTACATTCCTCCCTCTGTCTTCTCTGTCCTTTCGGCCTCTTCCTCTCTTAGTTGCTATAAAAACTCTTCTCTGTTCCTCAGCTTCTCCTGGCATCACTTTCTTTTACACTCACTAGCTTACCACAGTTGCTGCATGATCAGTCAGATTTTTAATTTTTTTTTCTCCTAGTCTGTGACAGGAAACAGAACTTGATCTCTCCTAAAAGACTGGGAGGTCTCAGTCTGTTCTGTTGTATGTTTAGGTTCTTGCTCATGTGGTGAAAAGGAGTAAGAAACCTTTCCTCCACCCTCCCTCCATTTGGAGTTAGCAGAAGCTTTCAGTCTCCCATTCAACAACAAAATAATTAGGCAATATGCTGAGCAAACTTGTACTTATCAAGGTCATGTAAGGGCAAGAAGTAAAAGAAATGGTGCCATATGTAGCAAAATACATCTGTGAAACAGCAACAAAAATGTGGCAACTGCAACTATATTTGCAGGTGATGGTACACAGAAGTAACAGAAGAAAGAAAAGGTAATCAAGAACAGAGTCATTTAGCAGGTTTCCACTAACCTGGCTCGGAAATGAATCAGATCCTTTGAAGGAAACAGTGAAGAATTGCTTAAGAAGTTAGGAAGACAATCATTGAGGACAGAGTAACATAAAGCAAAGGAAGACAAGATTTCGAAAGAGAAATGTAATTGTGTTGTAGTATTACAGATTGGGAAGATTCTAGCAAAGCAGAGGAGACTAAAGACCTTGCAAGAGGGTTTAAAAGGTCCACAGTGGGGAGAGAAACTCCACATAGCAAGTGCATCTGAGCCTTCAGTATGCCCACAGCTGAAAGGGAAATGGTTGTAGCTGGAGACACAAGAGTGACTAAAGGGAGTCTTGCGTGTTTGGATATTTAAAATGGGAGAGACTAACACAAGCTCATGTTGGGAGGAGGGAAAGTCATGTGAGCTGGAGAGGTGAAACAGCAAAAGGTGAAAAGGAGGAGATGAAACATGACAAAACCACTAAGGCAGGTAGAGAGATCTGATGTGACTACATGTGTGTGTATGTGTGAAGGACCAGATGAGGGGTATAGGAAAGGAAAACAAGAAGTGGGGAAGAAAAAGATGCTCTTTTATCAGTAAAGCCCAGATTCAGAGTCAGAGGCACTATTCTGCCAGTGCTGCATGGCATGACCATAGGGAAATCAGTTCAATTGCGTGGGTTTAATGCCTGCTATCTGTAGGGTGTTGATAACACAAATTTCTCAAAAGTGCCCTGAAGCTTGTTGAAAAAAGGTGCAATATGAGCATGAAACTTTTGTATTCTTATGTAAGAGGACAAAGAAAACAACAAAATCAAATGAGGTATTTGCTGCTATCCTGCTTAAGCAACTATTTCAACAGTTAAGACTCCAAAGAGAAACACCCAGCTTATTCCAGTCTTGAAAGCACTGGGCACCTTAAATAATTTCTGAATACCTTCACTTTAACCATGGCTGCTAGAGGTCCCAGTTACATCTGCTAATAACTTTAAGAAAAAGACAGAGGCTATTTTGTATGATGAACCAGGTAAAATGTCAGCTCTTCTGGAGAGTATATTCATAACAGCAGTTTAAAAGCTGGCAGGAAAAAGGATACATTAGAAACTATTCAGAGATTTCATATATTAATTCAGATTTGAAAGATACTGGCTAAAATGCTCTGTAAAGAGAATCTTGCAGGAAACAATGCATAGTAATCAGTTAAGCTATTGTGAACATTGCTTTTATTCTTAACTTTCTTTCTTTTGAGGTAGGGGCTAGAAGGACTAACTGTGAGGATAAACAGTTGACTGCAATATTCTAAATATACTTATGAATTTATTAAGTACAGAAAAAGCATGTGATACAGTTGCATGAATCTATAATTCTGAAACATTTCTAATTTTAAATTTCTATGTTTACATTTTTTACTGGCTATTTATCTAAATAATTTTAAAACTTAAAAGCTAACCATGTATATCTTCTTTTCTTGTTAATGTTGTTTCTGAATATCCATATATAGCATTGTCTCAAAATCAGTGAATTGGGTGGAGGAGGTCACACAGGGGCTAGCGGTAAGAAGCTGTAGTGTCACAATTCCAAAGAAAGGGCAGAAAGGGAATGTGGATATAGTCAGCAATAATGTAGCCCCTTCTCTGAAGAGGCATCAGCATGAGAGTTTGCAGAAGGAGAGAGGTACAGCTGCCAGGCCTGCATGTGGACAGGAGTTAAGAGCCAACCTATTTTTCTCTGCCTGGCCTCTGGGGAACTAAAGTGCAAAATGCATTCTGTGCCTCTTTGGCTGGGACAGCAGCAAGTCAAGGAGTGAGAAAAGTCAGCCATGAACCTGCTCTACCCTCATCACAGCATTTGGCAGTAGCACCTGCGATATGAGGCCATTTTTTGAGCTCAAGGTATGCAAGGTATTGGGTGAGCTTTAAGATAATTCTAAAGAAAAAAGAATTTAAATAGTTTTAGATTATCTCCTACATTATAAGGCTGGATGTGTATAATACATACCAAAATGGAGCTCGGATTCTCATTTGGGTTCTTGGGCTCTTACTCTTAACATGTATAATGCTTTTTAGATAGGAGTAATTGGTTTTGGTATGATATCAAAGGCCTCATAATGGTAATTATGTTATCACAAATCTCAGACCAAAGAAACAATCTACTATCCCTTAGTCACCTGTATACATACTACTGTTGTACCTACGTGCACTATGTGATGCCCATCTTTTTTTTCTATATGCATTTCATAAAGCCAGGGGTGTGCTATTTCTGCCCAATAAATTATACTATTGATTGTCTTAAAAACTAAATAGCATGAAAGTAAGGACTAAAAAAATTCCAGCAGCCAAATGCTGTTTTGATTGTATTAAAAAGCAGAGAAAATTTGACAAAACAAAAAGAGTGAAAGGGAAGGATATGAAAGGTGTCTAATCTACAAAATGAAAACATAAATGAAGTAAAACATACTGACAAGTGAGGTGAAAAACTGAAGATGTTCCAGCAGAAAAGTTCTTGTAGAAAACCTCACCATTTCTGGCTACTTCTGCTATGATGTTAGCTACTTTTGCTGTGCAGGAAGATTGTGGCGTCAACAGACTCGCAAACACCTGAAGAACTCCACTTTTCTGGATTTTTTCACTTGTCTCCGTATCTGAAAAACACACCACACAAAAATGACTTGTGCATCAGCTTGCTTTGGGGAAGAAAAGAAAGAAAAGCAGAAGGGAAGTTAAGTCTTCTCAAAGGTAATTAAAGTAATTATTTTCCCATATAAGAAGTCAACTGCTATTTCAGTGATCATATTTATTTTATATGATGTGCTCACAGAACTTAATACTTCTCCATTCCTAATGAATTGATCTTTATAAGGTGACTCTGTGTTATACAAGTAAATACAGAAACATACTCATACATACATAGGGAAACTACTGGAGAAACTGGTAGAAAGACTAAAGGTCATGGAATGATATGCAGCAGCCTAAAGTACTATGTAAGAATCAAGGAATGGTACTCTGAAGTGATGAATTATTGGAAACTTTCAAGGATTGATGGCGGAAGTCCTTACAGCTGAGGGTACAGCTTAATGCAGCACAGGAGTCAGAAACTGGAGAAGAGGGAGAGCTAAGCAGATCCTGGTCTAGACTCCTCTTATGCTCAGCTTGAATATCTTCTATGTTACTCTGCTAAGCTCCAGTAGCTCCAGTATAGTCTCAGTAGAAGGGAAAAGGAAAAATAACACTGAGTTTCTTGTAGTAGAGATCAAAGATTCAGGACAAAACCTTTCCTCTTTCTGTCTGTAGTAGAGAGGAATTGTGCAGCTGCTCCATAGCAGGGCCACACATAGCATTGCTGGCCAACAGCTCTATAACAAACCAAAAATTAACATTGATTCACTGCAGTGAAAGGTAAGGTACTAGATGCTAAAACATATTTTGCTAATCCTTTCAAAGAACGGCATATTTGAGACAAATATTAATGTGACATACAATATGATTAGATGGCAGCTATCGCTTTAGAAAGTAGCATGACTCCTTAAGCCATTCATAGTGGAAGTTACTTGCATTCTCCAAAGATGGCTGTGAGATGCTCTAATTGATGACTTTTGCAGAGCAAAACAAATCCATCTGAATGTAACTCTGTTCTTCGACAACCCTGTCTCACAGGGTCATTCTTAAGCACTACAACATGCACAAACCCCCTCACATCACTTAAAATAAAAGCTTTACAGTAAGTGCAGGTTAAAATTAAAAAAATCACTAGAGCTTGCCAGTAACAGGGAGAAACAGATGTAAACATTTCAGAGTTGAGAAGACAGGCCTTTGAGCATCACTTGCTGCAGTTTCTTAGAAGCACCCTTACTCCGGTGTAAGAGCTATCAGGACAGTCAGGCTGGGCAGCACCAGTAGTAATCAATGGATTTGGGGTTTATATAGTATCTTTCAAATCTGGGAGTAAAGGGAGGGATATTACATACTCTTGAAAAGCAAAGGAGGAGCCTTAATCTCATCCAATAGTTTTTTCAAGACAATGTTCTTTGTTTTCCCCCTAAACAAGTAAATGCATATTTTGTGCACCACAACTAGCTAGTCTTCTAGAGCAGCAGTTTGCAACCACTATTTAGCTGTGCTTCACCTCTGAACTGGTAATGACATGTCATGGGGCTCACCACCTGCTCTCTCCTCCTCCTCCTCTCCTCCAATCCTGCAACTGATTTTTGACTTGTGGCAGCTCCAGGACAGCCCCTGCTGCCTCCAAGCGTGGGAGAGACCCTGAACAGAAGCCAGCACAAGCCTGGCAGAGGTGATTCGGGTGGGTTTTGTGGCTCACATACAGTATGTACATGCTTCACCAGCTGGCAGCCAGTGATGCTAGGTGATGGAAAAGGGACTAAAAGGAGAGAAGTTCAAGTCTGGATTGCAGTTATGCCTCTGTATTTCTGTATTCAATTCTATCCTGGGATGTTGGTCTTTGGCTAGGACTACTCATCTACAATATGTCAGTGACGACATCTGATTACAAACAGATTAGGTATAAAATGAAGATTGATTAATTTCAACATATCATGCATAATATAAGTGCTAATTATTACAATCTGTTTGCAATCTAGTTAACTGCAATTTTTGAAATGCACTGAGAAACCCTCTCTGAAGATATAATGTAAAGGAGCTGATGACTTATTTGGAAGCTTTTGTAAGTTCTGACATATAGCATATACTTAGTAGATATATTCTCCCATGGATGTACATGTAGATGAAAAGTTTGATTTCAGAGAAAATCATGTCAGGACTAAACAGTGGGGCAGACATCTTAGCTGTCTATTAAAGAAGAGATCGTCCTTCTCCCTTAAGTTCAAAACTGGAAGTACAGAATTCAAAATTGGAAATGTAGATATCTATGAACCTCTATAATGTTAGCTACAATTAGTAGGCAGGAGACATTAATGTATTTTCTCTTGCCATGCTACTGAGATACAGAGTATCCAGTCTTATTTTTATGATCTGTAGTTTGATGGTCTCATTACTGTGCAAAGGATCAATTACATAAATAGAACAAAACATATCCTGCAAGAAGTGGGAAAATAAAATTAAATGCTTCTCCAGGCCAGTTATGTGTAGCAGATATGCACTGATTTATTTGATTAAGATAAACAAGTGAGCACGAATAAAAGCAGAGGCCTTAACAGACCTGTCGGAAATTGGGAAATCAGCTAGCTGGGATCGCATAGACAAAAACAGACCATTGACTTTTTTCTTACTCTTAAGCAGTACAGGGGCCACACCTACATATACTCTGCCCTTCAAACCAACATCCCACTCGTTCTTGTTACCCAGGCTGAGTACCAATATCAAACTTTTGCTAGTCACAAAAGACGGAAGACAGATTAATTTGACCAGCAGCGAATGTAGCTCCTACCACTGGGCAGGGATACTGCTACCTCCACTCTACCCCAAGTGAGTGCTCAAGCATAAATGTTTGAGGGGAAAAGCACATTAATCTGGCATCAGGCAGAAGAATAGCTACTGACTATGCAGACCACGGTGCTCTCTGAGGTGTTTTTGCCAGTAATTGCCTTGGGTGTAAAAAATGCCAGGGGGTGCTTCAGCTTGTCTACTCCAAGTCTACCTAAGCCCTGCTCTTCCTCTGCAAAACATTTACAATTTACACTTGGTGTAATATACAAATTAATCCAGTGTCAAAATAAAGATATGACATTATGACATTAAATCCTTGCAGGTAGTTTATAGTACCTCCTCCAATAAGGCATCATAAGGGAATGTGCCAATAAAATTACTGTTACATCCTCATGCACATTACTCTAAATTGTCCTGTTTTGTATCTGCAGAGTAAATCATTTTTTCCTAGGGATTCTAAGTTCATCACATGAAAGTTCTAATAAAGATGGTGGGGAAAACAAGAATATGCTGAAATATACAAATTAATTTCTTAAGACATATGTAACTGGCAGATATTTTAGCTATATAAAATCAATCTTTTAGGTGGGCTTTTGAAATGCTTACACAAGGAAGGATATTTTAATTGGAACAAGATGTCATATATAAACCTAAAATTGTCTTCTTAAGTCTAGCATTTTTTCTCAGTACTTTTTATATTCTTTTAAAGGAGGAGGGGTTAATAGGTGAATAATCCACAGGGCTGCCCTGTGGAAATTGGGAAGTCCAAAAGAAGATCTTCAGAACCCTTCACTTGTCTGAGGAGTCAATTGTACACTGAGTTCAGGTAGTAAGTGTTGAAATATACGGCTTTCAAAGAAAATACCAAGAAGTCAGAGGTTTTGAAGATTATTTCAGCATAACTGTAAGTATATAAGCAGCGTCTGTTTCTTAGAAGTGCCCAAATGGGACAATTACTTCATGGCTACTTGCAAAACATGAGCTAAGAGTCTTGTGTGTGACTGTGCGTGCACATGTATATGTGCAGTTCTAGACCCTGTTCTGCAGGATGCACTGAAGGTATAACTGGTAGTAAAGGACTGCAGCTGCAGACAGATTGAAAATCAAACACCTGCCCTAAATCAAGCCAAGCTTTTCTTCTTTTTTTTTTTTCCACTTGCAACTGGAGAGTGGCATGGTTGTTAGGCCAGGGACTTGAGGAAGCATGGATTTAGACTGCCCACCCATTAAGGCCCTTGCACTTCTTTCTCTTTTTTGCTCAGCTTTGTATAACATGAGTCCTGCATAAAAGGCAAAGGGACGTACACAGGGACAGAAATAAAGGAAAAAGTGTGTGTGGCATTATTCTTTTGGAGAGGATGATGAAGGGTCATGTTTATGTAGCAGTATTTTCACTGTGATTGTAAAAACCATGATTTGGTTTTCCTTCTGTGGAACCTAAGACTGAAAGATCACACACTGATGTTGCCAAAGGTCTGGTACCCCTACCACTGCCTGGCCCTAGGAGAAATAGTTTGGGTTTTGCTGCGAGTGTTAGAAATTGCTAATGGCTTTAGCATAGGCAACCCTCAATTCTTGCCTTTATTTGTTCTGTTCAGAGGCTGGAGAAGGCCTGCCTGGCTTCCTGTCTCCATGTGCGTGCATGGAAGAGGTACTATTTGTTTATTTGTAAGGATATGAATCTGCTGCATGCTTGTTTCATTCTGGGATTCCTAGTAAATTATTAGAGGCTAAATTATTTTGGAAACTTATTTCAGTTGTCATCTTCTGAATTGCTATTTCAATGTAGTGTCAGCTGTAGTTGGAGCAAATAAAACCAAATGTTTCTCTAGGAGCAAGAAAGATCTAGGCAAAATCTACACCACAATCTCCTCCCATGCTTTCAATAATGGAGAAAAAGGAAATTAGAGCCAACATTAATCACATGCCAAAAAGCTGGCTCATGCTTACCATTTTAACTCCTTCAGCAGAACTGCACCCCCTTTCAAATCTGTCCAATTTGTGTCTTAAGGAAACCTAACAACCTAGGTATCCTGACGTTAGGTGCCACACCTCAAAATCCTTTTGCTATATGTGATGTCCAGATTTCAAATGCTCTCTTTTAAAGCCTGATTTTCAGTCTGCATGCAGCAACCCACCCGTAGAGCACCCGCTGCCCCCATCTTAAAGCAAAGAAACTGTAGGAGTATAATAATGTGGCTTTAGAAACAGCCCTTTTGCACACAATATAATCCAGTGATGTGCCACAGCAGCATAATTTGGGGAAAAAGGTTAAACCTGCAGCTTTAGATGTCTCTTTATATCACTAGATATCAAGACAAAGGGTATGTTAGATCACATAGTGCCAAAATCTTACAAATGTCATAGCTGGGTGATTAAAATGCCAATATCCTTGCTTTTCATGGTTTTTGCAGTGCCTGAAGTCAGAATAATAAAGGGTGTGGCCAGGAAATTCTTTAATGCCAGAGATCAGAGCTGGAGAGCTGAGCACTGTGGCTATCAGACTGCCTAATTAAGTAGCAGAAATCACTATAGGAAAAAAATCCAATGAGTGTCTCAAATTAAATTCTACACTCTCTCCCATCTCAGCTCTATTTCCTGTGAAATTTCACTCTTCTCTATTTCACCCTCTTCTCTCTGCATCATTTTGTCCACCTTCAAGTGAAAGAAAAGGCAGGGAGGGGGAAGGGAAGGGAAAGGCAAGGCATATCTGTCAGGAGTGCTACTACTTCGCCCTTGCTAGCAGAAGCAAACTATAGGTTCACCCTTCCTGTTCTCTATGCACAATGAGTTTAAGTTACGCTATTAGATGCAACCCAACAGTAGTGAAGGCTAGCACTGCAATAATTCCCATGTTGTGGAGCTTTACATGAGAAATGAGGCACACCACAGATTTGTAAATAAGCAGCTTTGTGAGCATCCTCTTTGTTAAGCCAACTGTGTTTGCAGTGTGCTCTTTTGAAAAATGTATGTATTTCTAGCTGCAAAGATGTTTTTTAAACCTCCTGAAACTACTGCAGAAAATTACCTTGGCTTTATAATGTCCCTCCTACATGTACTCTCATCAGAAAGAGAAAGATGAACACATGAATAAATAATGATGAGCCACGTATATCATGAAAGGAACCTTCCATCTGCTCTTTCAGACAGCAGACGGGAGGAGAATGAAGGGAGCAAGGGATATCTTTCTAACTGGCACATCCTCCTAACCACCACAGTAAAAAAGGTTCACATGACCAAGTGCAAGTATTGGTGCCGTCTCCATATACGGCCTCCCTCAAGAAGCATTCTCTCTCCCCCCCCCCCCGGATTTTCCAAACCACAAAATGGAGATTTTAGTCTGACTCCATGAGCACAAAAAGTGGGTTGTAAAGAACGTCAGTGAAACAAATGGTGTGCTCTCATGCAATAAAGAACGTACCACTTATAAGGAGGCTTTTGCTTAACATACCTTAGCCAAAAAGACTGTTCTGATTATCAAGAGTTGTTTTTACAGTAAAAAAAAATTCTTCTAATAATAATTTATATAGAGAAATAAATGTATAAATATAACTTCGTTTTGGCATGCTCCTCCTCACATGGGGAAATCCCCACAAATACAATCTGCTTGCTCATCTATCTTTTAAACTAGACCCCTAGGAGGCAGGGAAGGAAGATTCTCCTTTAGCTGTGTGAATGTTTCCATCATGGTGTTTGCTCTGTTCTGTCTCTGTCAGCAACAACAGGGCAACTTCAATTCCTGTTTTTAATGAAGAAACAGAGACAGTGCACAGATGTTCGTAATTAAAATCTCAGCTCTAACAAGGAAGACAGGACAAATGGAGAGACAGATTCACCAACCAACTAGCTGCATGATTTCCACTGATTAAATTCTCCAAAAGCTATATCCAGAGAATAAAAGTGAATTTCAGGATGAGACCCACCCCTTGAATAGCCTGTTACAGGTACCAGTGAAGTAATTTAATAAAAATACATGCCAGCTTTGCCTTCAATGAAGAAATATGCACATCAATACCTCCACAGACATGTCACAGCACAAGGCAGAATATTACAGTTAGGCAGCTCAGAACCCCTGAGTTCCTGAACTGGATCTAGTTTAGAGCCATGATACATAGTTTGGTGGGTTTATCTGAGCTGTTACTTCACCCGTTCCCCCTTTCTGACTCACCCTCTGCAGGAGGTAACCACTTTGGTAGCACAGTTGCTGAAAGAGTTTTATATTAGTGCCTCAGCTGCCAAGTTCGTTGTCTGGCAGCTCTAGTACAAATACCATCCACTAGCATCTTCATGCTTTACACTAAGCCTGCGTAGACATTTTAATCTGCCTCCTCTGTTATTTGTACTAATTGGACTTACTACAGGACCATGGGTAAAGCCTTAAGTATCCTCATGCTTTAGTTTTTCATTCTGTATAACAGAAATACTAGGTCAGTCCATAGTGTAAAATCCTTTTTCCAAATTCAATTTAATTTAAAAATCAAATCAGATTTAAAAGCTGTGCATTATACAGGCTGGAAATGTTTCATATTCCCTTTAAGCAATCTCTTAAGAGTGCTCTCAAGCAGGCTCAAAATGCCTGCTGTAAAATTCTGCCCAGTGCTTATTGGAAGAGTACATCTACATACAAAGGCATTTTTTAGCTACTGATGTTTTTAAAAAGTTTTGCCACCAAAATAGCTTAAGGAAAAGCTAATCATGTTTGTAAGTCATAAGGGACTGGGACGAAACTAAGAATGAAATTTCAGACCTGAAGTTGTGAATTACATCATCTCTAAATACAATTTTTCATAAAAAGCAGGCCTTTTCCTTTGCTTCTGTATTGCATTTCAAAAGGCAGGCCTTTTCCTTTGCTTCCGTGTTGTATTTCAAAAATGCAATCTAAAAAGAAATTTGTCAATTCTATTATCTGGAACTGCTATTCACTGATACCTTCTGTGAAGAAAAAAAATACAATATTTAATCTTTATTTGGCACATTGTGTATTCAATGAATAGCATTTGGAATTTAACACTTGGATAAACATCATTTAACTATCTGGCACTAACTAAATACATCATTATTAAAAGAAATTTATGTAAAATATAATCTCACTAAGCAGCAGTGATTACCATTCAGTATCATTAGGATATGCCAGTTTACTGGGTAGGAGACAGTCCAATAAAAAGCAGTTCCTTTGATTTAGTATGTTCCAATTAAATAGGTATACTGTAATAATATATTATATACAGCATTTATGATGAAACATTTCTGGATTATGTGTATACAGTGCCATGAAAAGGCAACAGCTTCATAAGCTAAGATGCAACAAACATTCTTCTTCAGCAAAAAGAAGGAATGCTTTATAACACAGTATTTGAGCCAAAATTCCCTCTTACAAAATATCCATCAGGATCCCCAACTTTCAGAAAGGCATTTGACTAGAAATCTTCTCAGGTAAACTTAATAGGCTGCAGTGAGCTTAATTGGCTGAGCTGGCCCAATTCAGTTTGAACCTCTCACTCTGCTACAAGAGATTATCTGCATCGCTGTCAGACCAGAAATTCTTGCTTCTATGAGTACGCTGGTCTAAGATGTGGGTTTTTGGTATTGACAGCTTCCTACCAGCAAACCCTTACCGCTGATGCAGCTATATGGCCAAAAGCTACAAAAATAATAAAAGTCTTGTTTTGCTAGTAATGTTACTTTCAGCGGGATGTGGTGCAAGTTATTGTAGCAAAGGAATATGTTAGCTGGTAGAAACTGCATCTGCACCAAGATGGTTTCCATCCTCACTAGTGCAAAAGCAGGCCTAAGCCTTCCCTAGCAGCAGAATATAAAACCTTCCTCAGGGTTTTATGTACTATCTTCATTTTCTCATCAAAACTATCTCTCCATATGAAAATGATCCTGTCAAAAATTTTCCCTCCGTAATCCATTATCATGATTTGTGTGAGTGTAAGACTTGATTTTATGCATACAAGCCAATCAAAATGATTTTTGATCATGCAAAATATTCCCATTTATGTTAAATGTTATATTAATTTCTACTAATATAGATGTTGTAAAACATAATTCAATGGCAAAAGCTAAATGCATATGTCATGCTTTTTCCTTTAATTTTACAGCTTTATACTCCCCATCAAAGAAAACAGGTTTATATGACACTCAGCAAAGACAGCATACTAAGAAATAAACTGGAAATATATCTTTGAAGGAAGAACGCTTTCCTTGACACCTAGTGTCATAAAAGAATCAAGACTGATGACAAAGGAATTGCTAAAAAAGGCTGTACATACTTTGGCTCTGAACATGCAAATGCTTTGCCATATATAGTGTTATACGTAGAAATATAACTCTTGAGCACAGTGGGACTACCAGAATGTAAGAATCTATGTCCTTAAAGGTAAGAATATATGTAAATGTTGGCAGAATCAGGATCTTTCTTTCTATTCCTTTTACTAATTTTATTCTGTGCTCTAAATGTGTGCTACAGTAACATGCTGAGCTAAATCAAGAGATTCTGAGTGTAAGCAGCTGTTGTAGAAGGCAGTGGGAATTATGAAGATATGGCATCAATCACCGCTTAGGTACCTGCATTTAGCTTGTTGTTGTCTTTCAAAAATTTTATCTTTAAATCTATTCCTCCCTTCTCCCATTTCTCTCATTCCTCTAAAAAATCTTAGGCACTACTTTGTTCCTTGTTACTCATCCACTTAGTTTCATTTCTTCCTTTTTCATTACTATTCCCTCTCCCTCCCTTGGCTTGAGTAGACATTAAATACATTAGCCCTGTACCACCGAAGTCCAAAGAAGCTGGATCAAGATTTAGCAGTTGCTAAACAGACACCAGTTCATGCTTCCAATACACAAAGAAAACGAGTTTTACAAGGTACTGTGAGTACAGTGCTACTCAATATTTTTGCAGTTTCCAAGACATACCAGGAATAATGAAGTAGTAAAGTCTTTATCATGGGCTAAGGCCAACATCTTCCTAAAGAATACTTTAATCTCAGCAGATATCTATAGATTTCAGTAGACAATTGGCAATAATACTGTTATGTTTTTGTCTTTTTGGAGGAGGATGTTCTAGCTTTCATCTGCATATTTCCTCTTCATGGATATACACCATAAATGTCTGTTGCTTGTTTGAATATTCAGGCTGGGACACTTACATATCAGGACTAACATGTGGGCATGTGTCTGAGCATACAACCATGGGTAGCCAGCCTTCTCCTCCTAGGATCACAGGTGCATAACATATACTAGGGATCATTGGGAGGGTAGACCTGAGGAGGATCAAAAATCCACCTGGAAGACAGACTGCTGCTACGAAGAAAGGGAGATGCTAAAGATTAAAGAGGAATAAGGGAGCAGGGAAATGCTGTTTGTCATCGGACTTAATTCTACTAGTTATCCATTGGTTTTATAGGCCGCTGGTCCCATTGGTAGCATTGTCTATCCACTTGCTTGTGCTATGCTACCTTGATGTACTTGTGCACTGGCTTGTGTTGTTACACCTTACTTGTTAGTGATGTTTATTAAATCTGTGGGGATGCTGAGTGCTCTTTTTTTTATTTACATGAAACAACAGTAGCTAAAACTTAATCCTATATGTGAGGGTCAGAATAGGGCCTATAGACGGTATTGTTTTGTTTTAAGCTATAATGCTGTGCAAGCATTCACAGTTACTTGGTCACAATGCATATGAAATACTGTCACCTCATTTTACTCTTATTCTGCTCAGTCTCTTCAAAACAGAAAAAGGTTAGTTTGGTGACGTGTAAGGACAGGTTTGCTTGAGCAAGCTGTGAAATGTGAAGTTTTTCTCCATGCTTCAGAAAGGGAAAGGAGTAAGCTTAAAATGTCTAGCAAGTGGGAATAAATGCAAGAGATTTCAGATAATGTTTATACCTTAGAATAACTCTTGCTAGTACAAAAGGCTCTACAACTTAATTTTTTTCTATGTTTGGTGTGTGAGGGTAGCACATCTTTTACTTTCATACTAATGTGTGAGAGGATCACGAAAACAAAAGATGAAATGACTATTGCTTAATCCTGTGTGTACTAAAGAGGTTTAAGATTTCACTGAAATCAGATAGTATTCTCGTGCTAAAAGTTAAGCAGATAGATGCTTACCTGACTGCAATGAATAAATAAAAGTATGTACACTGAACTGTCAAAAATGTCCAAAAATGAAAGATAAAAATAGGTAAAGCTCTCAATTTTTTTATAAATCAAAGGCACTAATAGCAACAATAATACATTTAAAAATTTCAGAGAAGCACTTTTTTTTTTTCAGTTAAGCCCTGAATTTAACAATTACAAAATATTATCTCTAAATTCTCCAGGATTTTTCTGCTCCAGTAGAGGAATTGTTCCATCTTCTATGGCCAGTGAAGATCAGAAAAAGGAACATCAAGTATAGGAATAGCATAAGTACTAACTAAATTCAACAACATATGGAAGACACAGCTATAAAGAACGGAATAAAATGAAGAATTTCCAACTCAAGTATAACCTCTGTGTTAACATATGGTTGTGAGAACTGGAAATCCACCAAAACATTAAAGACAGGAAACTAGATGCCTTTGAAAGCAAGTGCCTACAGAAGATTCAGGGCATTGGATGGAAAGTTTCCTCACTGATGAAGGAATGTGAGAAATCTGCAGTGTCTGCAGAAATCCAACATTTTCTTAAGCACTCCAGATGCTAACACATCCTCCTCTGCGACGCCATCAGATAGGAACCAACACGTTTCAGAAAACCCACTGGTGACTTTCGAGAGAGAACCTGAACAGAAGCTTTAGGTAGGAGGGCTGAGCTCATGACCTCACCACCATAAAGCTGAAACAGCTGGAAGTGATGGCAGAGGCTTAGTAGCAGTTGCCCAGGAAGTCTGTAACATAACGTTACTTTCTCTGATACAACACAGTGAGTATATTCAAAACAAAACAAAACATGGCTACAGTATATAGCCAAAATATGTTTGGGGACAAAACAAAATAGCATAAAGAAACGGTGTTCATTATGGGGAGAAAAATCACATGCCAAAGGAACCTTAGAATAATGCTGAAATTTCCAGTTTTGAACATGAATTTAAAATTTTCATGTGCCATTTGATGGTTCCTTGAGTTGCCAGGTCTCAGCATACCTCAACAAATAGAAAATAGGGCATCTTAGCCAACCACATCTTCAAGGTAAAGTGCATTATTTTAAACTTACTTTTTTGAACTGTAAGAGCTTTTCACAATTTCTAAACCCCTTTCAAAATTGGGGCCCTGCCCTCTTACTTAAGCTTATCTTTATTGCTGTGATTTTACTTATTATTTTTACACACAAACTTGTAAACTCATACTCTTAGCCTCCCAAAAAGTATATGTAAAAAAATGTTTCAAATGCACGTGCTAGCCTTTGCACTTCAATTACATGTCAGACATTTTTCAGAGCCAGGTGCTGAAGGCCCGGATTAGTGGGCATTGTCAGCCTCTTACACTGAGTATATCAGAGCCAAAAATAACGTTCTCAGCAGATTTTCAGATTTCTTATCTGTCAAAACTGGGTTATTTATGTCTGCTATAACCTCTTGTATCTGAAACGCAGCGTGGCTGGACTAGCAATAACTTTTTTTTTTTTTTTTGGTTACTGCAATAATTATGTCCCAGAAGGCCTGTGGTTTAAAAGAAAGCCTCTGTTTCCTTCTCGTTTTCTTCTTCTCAGGCAGTTCTTTTGTGTGGACCTCTATTTGAGGAGCTTAGGACAACTGTACTTTTTTGATAGGTACAATATTTATGATAGGGCTCTTAATAAGTATAAATCTGTATATGTTGATATAAAATGATGGCCTATATTGGTTTCTGTTGTATTTCCCTATGCAATACAATTAACCTATTGTTCCCAAAATCCAGGAGTACATACCCGTATTTTTGAGTTTGAAATAAAAAATAAAGAATTTACTACTTCTTTCCAGAAATGTAAGCGTACGATCTTTCAAAATACTTTTCTCCAGTGCATAAGTGCTTTATTCATCCTTTTGACACATTTTTTTTAAAAAATAGATTCCAAGCTGCAAAGCATATGTTAAGCTATCGTATTTTTCTCTGTTAGTTTAGCTTGCCATTGATTAAGGCTTAAATTTAAAATATCTGAGCCAAAAAAATTATAAATGGATGAAGTTGTATCCATTGTCTCACAGATCTTTCTCCACATATAACTAGTTCACTTCTAATTACTATCTTTGAATTATGATAGTAAAACATTGCGCTTTTAGAACAAAACTCTTGAAACCAATAATTGCTTTCTTTTTCACAAGATAGGTTTTTGTTCCAAAATAGAAAGTAACTTGAGCTTGTAACATTCAGCTGGTTTTTATTATTCAAAAAATAATAAAACTCAGTAATATACCAAATCTAATGATGCCACTGGAGCTGGTGTTTAATACTGTCATTTTTCTACAGTGTTTGCACTGAGAATTTCTGTTGGTCAGGAAAGCTAATATGCCTCCCTTGCATCTTTAGCCTAACTTTCAGTACCACTTGTACATAGGGGAAGAATGAGATTTCAGAGAATGTTCCTCTGCAAGTCATCATTTAAAAAAAAGCCACAAAATACCCCTGAATTCTAAAGTTGCTAAATATGACAGAAACTTAGCAAAAATATCAGAGCAAATATACAGCTTCCATAACTATGGCTACGACCTCGAGGCTGTGGACTGCAGACAAGTATGCGACATTCGTGTGTTGGTCAGAGGGCAGCCTGAAACCCAGGGGGAGGGAACTCGCTCACCCTTCTGCAGTGAGCACAGGGAGGTGACACAACTGCATTGCTCTGGGAAAAATGCATACAGATTCACCTACCAGAGCTCTCCTTCCCCCAATTTCTTCCTGTGGATTTTTCTGCGAACTTCAATTATTTTTGTCTTTACACCCATTACTATAAAGCAGCTACAAGATAAGCTGTTTCGTACTCTAGCACATTTGTGGGAGTGGTGGGGGTGGAGAAAATGACCCCTGTTTGTAAAAAGTCTCAGATTATAATGTAAGGAATTATGACATATTAGACACAAAATTAAATTTCATTTTGCAATGCACAGTTAATCTCAGAGATTTTTCTTAAGATTAATTAAAAAAAGCTGCAGAACCTCAGAATCATATTCTCTGACAAAGTAATTCCTTGGTTTTTGCCTTTTCTGATGGTTATGATCATTCGACACTCCATATTACTGTAAACAGTCTGATTCTAGACTAGCAAAACTCTTTCTTGACAGCAACACATCAAACCATGTCTATACAGAAAGAGTCCAAATTCTACAGAGCAGACAATGGAGTCATTTGTTTTAGTATATAGTTTTTTAAAGAAAACACACGCTATATATGAATTTAACCTCCTAATTCAGTAGAAGCCTGTATTTCGTTCTGTGCATGGCTGACTCTATTCTTTGCTGCTAACATTCCTTATGGATCATGCACCACAGACTTCCTTTAAAAATCCAAATCACAGAAAGTTTAGCAATCTAGAGATGGTGAACGCTTGCGGGTAGAAAGAGATCAAGCATTCGTGTTTGCCTTTCAGAAGTAAGGTGGACAGAATCTCAGCTTACGTGAATGAGATAGATCCACAGAGGTGAAAGAAGCTATGCCGACTGAACATTAGCTGGGAATCTAGACTAAAGTTACTGCATGTCTTCGTTACTGCAGGCTTTATGGGTGCAATGTCCCCAGCTATGCCGGTTGACTTCACTGGGAATGCTGAAGGAAGTCTACACAAAATGAGGTATGTTCTTATTATTCTAAAGCATTTCTAACACATGCTTATTTCTTATTCCTCTAGCCTTGTTGCCTCTTTCATCCTAAAGTCCTCAATTCTATCTAGTGCCTCAAGCTAGCTAGTCCATATATGACTGGCCTCAGCCAGAAGTGCTGGTGACAGACAAGAACTAAAATATCTGCATGAATAGGATTATACATCTCTCCAAACAATGTCTTCTAAAGAAACCATCTGTGCAGGATTTTCAGACCCAGGTCTCAGATGTGAAGGGCTATACAACTATCTTCCTAGACAAACAGTAGCTAAAACCATTTGAATTTGGCTTGCCAAATATTTATCAGCAGTTATCAGATTCAGCAAACTATTTGATTCACCCTTGTGTTTTATAGCATGTGTGTGTGCATACACCTTAACTTGATTGGTGTGACAAATGGCAGAATAGCTCGTAAAACCAGACAGAAGATACCATGTTCCAGGGCACTACAGCCTGTCTGGGATTATCAAAAGATCAGCTGTCAGGAGGAGTGTGAAAAACAAAAGAAAAAGCAGCAGATTACATAAAAAGAAATTAAGAGCTACAATATTAATCATAACTTTGCCATCCCTTTCTATATGGCAGACAATATGGGAAGAAAGTAGTTTGTAATCTTTTAACATAATAAAAAGTTAAAAGATTGTATGCAAAGTAAATGGAACTGCAGTTGTCACTGCATTGTTAGAGACTAAGGAATTTAACTTATGTTTCTGCAGCAACCACAACCCTATGTTGCATGCATGCAGTTAGCAATTAAAAGCAGTGTAATGGTTTCTGAAATATTCACACGTACATGCAATATGCCCAAATTGAAGCTGTGGAAATGATTATTTCCTTTGTTAAAAATCTCAATGTGTGTTAACACAACAGTTTAACTGCCAGTTTTGGCTGGCAGTAGATGGGAGTGGGTTGCATTGGTGTATTAGTAACATACTAAATTTTATATAAGATAAAATAATATTTTTATCTCCAAGTCTTAATGAAGTGAATAAACCTTTAAGTTCTGTGACTCACAATACCACCATGAACTCCCAATGAAATCACAGTCCTATAGAATTCTCTTAAAATAAACTCTATTCCTTGCATGGCTTATTTTTCTAGTGTTACTCTAATACGATGATTAATTGAACTGTAATCAAAATGTATACTTCATTAATACAATCATACACATGGGAATATACTAAAGGACAGCAGAATAATTATATGAGAAATCTTATTTAAATTATTTGTTACAATTAACATGTAGTTTTATATAAACAATATGATTTCTAATTATTATTACATAATAATTTATACACAGACACAGTGTGTACACTGTGTATACACAGAGGTACAGTGTGTATCCCATATCTACATGATATCATATAGGTATCATATATATGATCATACACACTGTAACTAAAAATCAATCACTCAATAAAATCCATATTAAGATGTTAAATGGATGGATGTGAACTAGAAGAAAGGACATTCATTGTTTTTTTGGTCAAAGGAAGGACAGTCATAACATACTGGTAGCCCAATAATAACTCAGACACTGCAGCATTTAGAAAGCTGATTCTATGTCTATTTGTTGAATCAATCTATTACATGCATTTTACCTCATAATCTCTGAAGTCTTTTGAATGTACTGCTGTTCTCACAAATTTATTCCAAAACACAAACCTGTCTTCTATGAGGATTTTTCTTCCAAATCATCAGACTATCTTGAGAACTAAAGCCTGTTGTCCAAAAAGACTCAGCAAAGCATAGGTATCGAAGTGTCTAATTCACTTAAAAGGAAATTGATATACAGGCTCCTAAATCACAAGCAAGCTGTTGAAAAAACTGTCCCATCTAACCCATCTAATTTTCAAGGAGTTATTTTAGTTGCCCTCAATTTTGGGTGACTGAAAATATGTGGAGATGTATATCATATGGCAGTTCAGCAGGGTTATATTCATGTTACTGACATACACACAAAGAACATGGTAAATGGTAGAGGGATCATAGCTAAATTTTGTAAAACTGCCCAAATGAGGGATGTCAAAATCCTAATAAACTGCTTATGTGATCTGGCAGCTACAAGACTAGAACAGAAAAGATTTTGGAAGGAAGAGCAAAGCCCTAGACTGGGATGGAAGAGAGTAATCTGGCTGCAAGGAAGCATCGGTAAGTTTGCTGTATATTAGCCAAAAATATTTTGCATCTGCCCAACTTGTTCTGTGACATAGCTATGCAACCTTCATAGGCAAAATGATAAACTCTGTTATTTACACTAAGTGCTTTGTCATTTTTCATACCATCTTCTTTTTAGTACTTAGCGTTTAAGTATTAGACTTAAAAGTACTGGAAATACCAAATCCAATTGGAAGTTGGATTAAAGTATTGGATATACCTTATAAATAAACTTGTAAGAAAAATGGTTTAGCATCTTCAAAAAATGGGTTGATCTAAAACCCAAATATTTTATTATTTCCTGGCTGACATCTCCCTGCAAATTACTCAGAATTAAAAACCCACTACCATTGCATACAGAGACTGTTATAAACCATATTTGATTTGATATGGATGGTGCTTATATTCTATTGTGAAAAACCTCATGAATTATTTTACAACAACGAAGCCAAAAGGCTGTGATTTATAGAATACTATCACAGAAGAGAAACCAGACTTTTTAATAGTATATACTTTTGAGTGTATTGATAGTTACAAAGGACTAACATTTTTTTTAAAATAAAGAATTTCTAATCATGGTTTGTATCTATCCTGACAAGTTTTTTGACCTGAAATTTTACACAGATTTTTCTCCTGCCACCATCTGAAGCGCTAAGAAAGTTTAACTTGGAAAAGTCTTATAAGCTGTCATCTTCGTTTACCATACCTTTTTGCCTAGTGCAAGTGGGGACACACATTCTACAGCTTTTGGTGAAAAAGACTTCTTGTTCCCTTCTTAAGTTATTTTTGTTACCATACCACATGTCAAATTTGGACCATCTTTGGATATCCAGCCTATTTCTGCTAATTGAAACTACTGGAAATAAGAAATATGTGATCAGAAGTATGAGGAAAAATACATTACAAATAGGGAACTACGCTCTTTAAACCAGAATTAGCAAGCAGCTCCCATATCCCTCTCCCCATCCTATCAGGCTTATTTGTCCATCCCTGTTTTTTTTTTCTCGAGTGATCAGTTGGAAAAGTAATTGTTCTACTTCATCATATTGGAGAAAGGACTGGACTACAGATGTTCCATATATCCAGGTATTTACTGATACTGCCTTTGATGCCACCTGAATGCTACAGATGTATGGGTTAAAAACCCCAAAACCCAGAACAGCCAATCCAGCAGTTTACTGCTTCAGTCAGTCTTTCTGCCACATTTTACTACCTCCATTTTAATTCACTGATCTCATTATATGATTTAAACTTTGAAAGGTCCATACAACTTACTGTTTTGTGCCAGAGCTTGAAGCAGACAGTCCAAGCATCCCTCCAAGCTATCAGCTCTGCTGTCAGTCGTTGTTATCTTCAGCTTTTTCAGGGCATCACTTAGATTATCTGCTTGGTAAACACAAAGAAAAGAGAAATCAGTGTCCTCATCAGTTCGGTAACAGCATTATAGCCTTGAATGTAAATAGTTACTGTAAAGTAAACAAGATCCTGTATCAATGAAGAAGGTATGTATGGTCTGTATTCTAAGGATACGAAGAGCCAGGAGTCAAAGTTTATAGATGAAATTAAACTTTTCAAATTTAAATACACATTTATCATCCTGCATCTGAGAACAGGATGCCAGCAGGCACTTTATGAAATGCCAGTGAACAGCAATTTAGCCATCAATATTTTCTCAGCCTAGTAGGTGCAGAAAACCAGCAGACGTTTGTTTCTATCCTTGTGTGTGGGAAAAAAAATATGATGGAAATAAGCACATCTTGAATTTTTTCATCAATAAAGGGAAAGTAATTGAAAATCCCATTTCTGGCATGCTGTGTAGGTTTCCATCTTGGCTATACATTCACAGATTTCTAGTGCTAAGCTTATAGCCTTTTAAGTATTATGCCATTTTCCACCATGATGTTACAAGCACCACTGTTTATACGAACTGTGTTAACTCTTTAAATTCAACTGATCCATAAAAATGTAAGACATCTGCTAGAAATAAGAAGTTCTGCTGTGGATTTCAGATAATTAAATAACTCTACCCTCTTAAACAAAAAACAAACAAACAAACAAAGAAAACCCCCAACACCCAAACCACATAATATAATTCTCAACAGATGCACATTTTTTCCCATAAAAGTTGGGGTAATATGACTGCTACCGTTTTGAATATTCTGTCTATTCACAAGCAAGGTATAAGTGTTAGCAGCTGCAGCCTGAGTCTTTTTGGTTTGCCTGCTGATGACTAACCTCACTCTGAATGGACTATCCTTTTAAAAAAATGAGTGCTGATTCAGTTTCCATGCCAACTCTGCCAGTAAGCAGAAAGTGTTACTCAAAACAAATAATGCTAAATAGTGTCTAGCTGTCTCTTGTTCCCCAGTGACTATCAAAAAGCCTTGACCCCAGTCCTACAGAACCGTAGGTACAGTTTCTTTGCAATGCATCACTGTTATCTTCTGAGCCTGAAAGGCAGCCAGTGCTGTCTCGGAGCTTCACACCAATGCAAGAAGCCCCCCCCTCCACAGACAAGTTGGCAGCTGCTGTGCTTTGCCTCCTCTTCACTTGCCCACACATGGGATGGTGCAAAGGAAAGGAGGCATGGCAAGAACTTCCCTTTATGCTCCTTTTATTTGTCTTTGAGGCACTGGTGGCCCAGTGGAGAACCAGCAAGCATCCCACAAAGATAGTGGAATCTCACTCCTGGAGCTGCTCTGCTTCTCAGCCAAAGCTGTGGCTTTTGACCCACCTCAACTTTTTATTAGCATATGCTTTTGTAGCCCAATATCCCATGCAGATAAAGGTAAGGTGCTTCACTTTTTAAGTGCTCAGTATTTAGGTATGAAATTCATCATGAAATTGTTTATCAGGCAGTTAGTTTGTCTATTCAGTAATGAACATGTTCTTAGCTACACTGTAGGCAGGAATCCCATCACTCCTAAATGCAGAGAGCCAGCAGTATGCAACTCTGTAAAAGCCTTTGGGGCAGCTGCACTTGGTTGTGCTCCTTGAGATCTCAAACCTGCATCCCTACTACCTCTCCCTGCTATGCTGAACTGACACCTCCTCGAACAAGCTACCAAGAAGAAAAAAAAAAAAGATTTATCATTTTCCCTTGTACTGACTTATGCTACTGTCTAGCAGGCTTACTGCAGCACGTTTACTGAATGACACTTAACCAACAGTAGAGCTGAACATGCACTGCAAAGTCTCATTGCTTAAATAAATTATTCAGGAAATATCACTGGAATTTGTCAAAAGACACAGGTGCAGGGTACCCAATGACCAGCCCCAGTACTACAATTTAATATTGTGCACTTCACCTCCTCTTATACTTTCCTCACCCACCTCCCTCTCATATTCCTCTCCAGTTTTCTGATAATACAGCACTAATTCTCTTCCATCCTACAGGCATCTCATCTCCCTGTATACTCACACACTTAGCTTTGAAACTGTAGCAACCATTTATAGTGAGAGGACTAAATCTACTACATACATATATAAAAACTAGCAGTTTCCACAATCTGGGGAAGAAGAAAATGCATAGGCAAGAAATTCATCTTCACACCAGTTTTTGCAGACTATGGAGAGAGGCTATCATTATCAGGAAAGCACATCCAGACTTTATTTCTCTTATAGCCTCTTCTACTTTGCATGTGCCCAATGAATAACAAGTTCCCACTTATTTCTTTATTTTACTGTGCAAAGAGATGAGTGTTTTACCTCAAATACTTGTAATTTCTTCCACTCCATGCCACATCAGAACCTGCAAGAGAGTCAGCAAGGTCTCCCCAGTCTTTTTTCCTACATCCTCTTTCTGCTCAGTACCACGTGAAGTTTTTCAAGGGAAAGCCCTCTATTTTTATACCATACAGTTACATATGATATGAAGAATGATGCATTTTGGGCAAAATTGTCAAATGTGACTATCCAAATATTTCATTCCCTAGGACAAAGAACTCAATTTTTCATGATACTGAGCATGTGCACATCCCGCTGACATACACAGACGTTTAACTTCAAATGTAGACACACACTTCAAGCATCAATGGACACCTGTGGCAATGGTATGTCATGTTACTTTTAAAATGTCTTATGAAACAATGTTGCAATATGTCCCAAATTGCCATTTCACTAGATATGATTGGATACTATAAGTACTTTTAAAATAATAATAGAAATTTAAATTAGAAACCATATGCATAAAGTATGTTTCTAAAATAAATCACAATAATCCTTGATTTTTTAACAAGCCTAGAACTCTAAACTTAGTGCAGCTTGAGACTTAATCCTTCTGTGCAAAAGAAGAAAACTCATGTAGGAATCCTGTAGAAAAAACAGACCTCTTGGCACAGTGTCAGAAGGTCACAGGCACTGAGGAAAAAACCACCCTTCAGGAAAGACTTTACTTGCCCAGTTTGATTCTTTCTGTCAAAGCCTGTCTCCTTTCTAAATAGGGTCAACACCCTGAAAGATACATTTACTTCCAAAATCTAAGAATCTCGGACATATGCAAATACATCTTAAGCAGATTCAGAGGTTTTGTTATTGGGGTTTTTTGTTTTTTTTTTTTTTTTTTCCTTTTTCTTTTCTGAAAAGAACTAAAACTTACAGTTTGAGATGACACTGACAGGGATACTCAGAGAGGAAGAGCTGCAGTGTTCCAGCAGGCTCTCACCATACAATCACACCAGGCTTCCTGACTTCTGCAGTTTCACAGTTGCCTTGAACCTGTCATTTAGGGAAGAAGCTGCAGATACTTGTCTTCCGTGTACAAAACCCCTGTTGTTTTCTTGTGATCATCTCCCGCTTACCTTTCTGTCTCTTTCTCTCTTTCTCTAGAAGCTGTTTCCAGTAGGCTTGTTACTAAATAGGCTGATCAGGTTCTCAGAGAGAAAAACCCATTGGATAAAAACAATATAAAGAATTTTTTTGGCTGAGTGTCAGGGAAATGTGAATAAGTAGATTTTGTCAATATGCAAGGTCATGTGAAAGCTCACATTAGTTGGGAAGATCTAAGGTGGCAAGATCAGGATGGTACAGGTGAAAATAAGTCTAGTAATGTTCCCTATGGCACAGTTGCTCAGCAATCTGGTATCAGGTCATGAGTTTGTGAGGTATCAAGCCTGAAGTTTAACAGAAGTATCAACTACTTTGTTGATGACCCCAAGCACAGGTTGTTGCTCATACTTATGCCTGACTTACCGGATTGCTTTCAGAAGAATTAGTTCCCTTATCTGGACAGAAAGCCCTGAATCCCACAGACCTTAATCCCGTGTATCCTAATGATACAAATTTATAAATTGGAAAGCGGAGTCTGGCAAGAGCTGTCAGATCCATCTGGCCCATTCCACCTACTGCTGCATTTTGTCTTCCCCTGATAACTACTCCTGCACAAACACTCATAAAAATGAGGTGGTTTAAATACTACAGTAGCCTGCATTGCTTTTGGTGGCACAGCATTACTACTATCTCTTGTAAACTTTTGCTATCTCTTGCGCAGGCATTTTTACAGAGTAAAATAGTCAGAAACTAACATAAGTGAATGCTTTAATATTCCATTTCATTTTAGCATACCCTTTTTTCTGAGAGATTTTCTGTGATTCATTCCTATTTTCAATCACTAACTTGTTTTATACAGAACAACTGTTCTTTCATCTCATAAAAATTTGGTGGTTGATCAACCTTGTTTAGGGTCAGGGCCACAGGAATGCTGGCTAGACTGCAAACAGTTTTACAAGGTACCCAATAGTGTCTAGGCATGCAGCTTCTGTGGACAAGAACCGACTTGCTAATTTTGCCTTAAGTTCACAGCAACTTCATCCAAACCACAGAAAAAGTCAAAGTACACAAAAAAGCCACCTTCCAAGACTGGCATTAAAAAAATTATTTAGAATCTTTTAGCTGAGTATTTAGATGGACAGCTTTTGTCTGGACAGTTTGTTTTCATATATTTTGCGATCTTTTCCCGGTACAAATATTTTCTTAAAAAGTAGGACTTTGTGTGAACATATCATTAGCATTCCCTGTATGTTTTGATTGACAGCTAATATACTGTTGTTATTGCAGGGACTATTACATTATACATGCAACTTAACAGATAAGGAATTCAAAATTAATATGTACTGAAATGGGATGTACTGAAACAGGCTGATCAGATAAGAAAAGAAGCTTAAGCAGTTCTGCTATTACAGGGATGGTGGCTGTATTAGCCTCAAAGCCTTCTGAGTCTGTTTCACTGCCTCTCAGGAAACAGTGAGACTTAAAACTGAGCAGAAGGAATGATGCCATTTTATGGGTCTCCTTGTGTTGTAATGGCATAAATGTTTTAAAAATCTAAGTGTGTACGTCTACATGGACTAGACTTCAGAAATTACTTAATTTTCTTGTACGGACTTTAACTTCCTAAAATTTCAGTACAAACTAACCTATATGGAAAATCCACCACTGACACACCACAGTTGCTTTTACAAAAAGTGTATCCTGAGGTTATATTATTTGAGAACCTAGGAACTGACGCAAAGATCAGACACATAATCCATTTAGGCCAGCATCCAGCTCCCAAGCCATCCTTAACCCACGCTATTCACTTCCCTTCCAATACCATCTGTGTTTCTACTCTAATGCAGATCCCATGCCACCACCACCAGCAGAGCACTCCATGCACAACCACATTCAGTGGTGCCTGAGGTGCCTTGTGGCATAGAACACCTACCTCGCAAGTCATTGCCCCGACCCTGATAACCTCCCACGGGTGGGGGTGAGGTGGGGGAGGGTGGTGGTTTGTTGGTCCTGTAGCTGGCTGCCTGAAGAGCAGGCATATTTGGCCTGAATTACCCAGCAACTGGTAAGATCTGTAGTATGCCTTTGATCTTTAATGACCCCAGACACTCCTTCCCCAAAGAGAGCCTAGAAGACTGGCCCAAAATTATCAGAGCCCATTAGTTCCCAGGACATTGAATAAGCTGGCAGGAATGCATAGGATGGGTCCTTCTTGAATCCTTCCTTGAATAAGGAAAAGCTTAGACGCTTGCCTTTGGATACCTTGTCAGAAGATATCTAGTCCTAGACATGCAAAAAATACCCCAAATACACAGAGTTTATTGAGGACAAAAGAACTCTGTCCTCATGTTTAGGCCATTGCCAAAAAATATTCCCTCCCCTCTCTCCAGCAGCTGCCCTCAAGCGCTCCCAAATGTATAGTGTTTTCTGTCAAACCTCCCAAATCCATCATTAGAAACAACTCTCTGTTCTTAGCCTATCCAGGAAATTTTGAAACTTGGCATCTAATCAGGAGGTAGATATATGCTGTCAGAGGCTGGTGGTAAAGAATTAGTTTTTGATAAGTAATGCCAGCAGAAACTTAGCTGGCTATTGTCTTCTTAAAATAATAGAAGTAACAGTGCTCCTCTAATAGCAAAGAAAGTCCAGTGTGACTCAATGGATTCCCACAGCATTTTACTCTTCTCAGGAATGGCAAACAGATGGGCCTGGCTGGCAGCAAGTCCTTGCAAATGCGGTGTTTCACATGCTGCCAGGACGCAGCTGGGGCAAACCCAATGTGAACCACATCTGACATATAGACTGGATTAGCAACTGCCTGGCACAGACAGGAGATGGATCCGCATGTGCTATACGAACCTGTGCTCCATCTTGCTTCTCTGCTACGTAACGGCATTGCAGGCCAGAGCTGGGAGACGGAGGTGCCAGCCATCAAAGCAGTTGCCCTTTTTACTTACCAGGCCCTCTTGTGCCTGGCTGCTGTGGAAATTTAGGCCACTTGAGAATTACAGATTCTGTTTTGCAGTCATTGTTCAGTCGGCAATGTCAGAGAAGTTTCTCCGGGCACAGAGAAACACATCTCAGAAAGCTGACAGACAGACGCGGGTGCTGTAGCCATGCTGGTTATATCTGCAGGTGGCTCTTTTCATTCAGCATTGTTTGAACAAGACGCTTTTGGCTGTACTGGTGCTCCTGTACGTAACCTTTCCAAGCGACAACCCGGCACAGGTTTCCTCTTTGGTCCTTAGAGATGTTCCTTCCGTGAATTATGCCAAGAGTGGAACAGGCAGTCTGAAAGCATCCTTGTTCCCTTGTCTCTGAAGCATCTCTCCAGGGCGCACGGGTGTAGCGTGAGCTGCAGGGTGCTGGTTCTGCTCTGCTGCCCTGCAAGATGTGTGCTGGCAGCCTGGGGCTACCCCCAGCAGAGACTCATCTAAACTGCCTGAGGATGCACGACCAGAAGACCTGGTAAGAACAGACCAGACCAAATGGTCTACGATGATTCAAAGGTTAACAGCTTTCTTGGGAAACGAACAGGAAATAGAAAACTATTTTGCCACTGTTAAATGATTAGTATGCACCCACATTTTTAATACTGCATACAACTCTAAGCATCTCATGCTGCAAATGATGTGCTGCAGAAATAGAAAAGGCACAGATATGGCTGAGCAAAGGTAAGGAACAACTACTTCTCAAGAAGTTAAATAAATAGGCAAGGACTCTTCATTCTGAAAAAAAGATGACAGGCTAAAAAATTATCTAAATGTATGGAATCATGAATAGGGCTAAAATAATGAAAAGAAAGCTAATATTTACTGTTTCTCCTAATACAACAACCAGAATACCAAAATGAAACTATCAAGCAACAAACTTAAAGAGGAGAAAGTACATTTTCACGCCACAGGTAATTAAACTGTGGAACTGTTAAGAGGCTGGAACTATAAACAGATTCATTTAATTTATTCAATTAGAAAAAAATTATGAGGAAACTGAAGTCCATGCATCGCTATTACTATGATACGCATAAAACTTCTGGATTAGGAAGTTCCTAAATATCAGATTACTGGAAACTGGGAGAATACCACCCTGTACTTGCCCAACTCCTGTCCCCTCCTGGAGTTGCCCCAACTCCAGTGTTTTCCCAGACATCAGCTACTGGTCATTCACTGCCATAAATAAGACAATTGGGTGCACGGACTTCTGGCTACAGGTGGGCCATATGGCATTTGCGTTGTCACATTGCACCTCAGTGCTCTGGTTCACCAAGAAGATGGCCAAATAAATCTCCCCAGACGTGTTTGGACTTTACTGGGCCATCTGTTTGGATCCAGCAAGCTGGAAAAGATTTTGGGTTCTGTGGTTTCTCCACAGCCAGTAAGGTAATTCCTGTGTTATCAGCTGCATCTTTGGTGCTGAACAGATCCTGCGGCTGATCCTGGCCCTAAACCAGATTAACACTTAAATCCGTGAATCCAGACATCTTAATCAAGGAGGAACTTCTTTTTTTTTTTTTTTTTAACAGAAATCCTGCTTGTTTGTTTCTATCCTACCATATTCATTGAGGTGGGTAAACGGGGGTTTTTTTCAACTAATTTTACTAGTTCTAGGGAAATACTGATAGATCGTTAACTGCAGAGCTCCTGCTGCAACCTGTTTTCAACTTAGGTACATTTGCTCTACTTTCCTAGCATAGTAACTAATTTTAATGAGAGTGCCTATTTTTGTCAACAGTTCAGCTGCTACATTCTTAAACACTTTCTGAATCTTAGATATACACCATCTGGTCATAGAAACTTGTTACTCTTTCATTTATCCATTTGCTTCCGCATCTGTTCTTCTGACATGTCGATCTCATGGAGCTTCATTTTTATTACCTGAAAATACTGAGACACTATGACTCATTGCCACCTGAGCAGTAAGCTACCTAATTATATTTGCTAATTATCAGGTCAGCCTATACACACTAACAACTACTTAGTCAGTTTGTATTCAAAATCAGGGTAGAAACCTAAAACAAAGGAGCACCAGCCACCATTCATTTAGTTCATTTGGAATCTCTTGCCAACGAAAAATTTTCATTTTGCTGTAGAATTCTGGTTAATTTTAAGCAAAGAGAGTGGTGTGGTGTTGTTTTTTTTGTTTTTTGTTTTTTTTTTTTTACTACCTCTGAACTCCCCCAATAACATGTCCATAAGTAGAATTAAAAGGATCAACACTAAAGATAACCAGAAACAGAGATAGCTAAAATGACTTTTTTCTTGTTTTCTGTTTTGTTTTGGTTTGGTTTTTTGCCTTGGAGGAAATTTGAGATCTTTGAAAATAATTTTGTATATTATTTTTACTGTAGTCACGGATAAACAATAGATATTAATACAAACATATTTATGCTATTGCAAGGTATATTGATCTGTAGCTGCTGTAGTTGGTTTCTGCATGCTAATGATCCTTTCCCTATTACTTAAATCCTGAGTTGCAAAGGCTAGACTATAGGAATGACTTTTCAGAAGATTTTGTAGAATCTTGGAAGATTTTTGTCCCTTCCCTAGGAATATGTGGTACAGATTTAGGTATGTTTATATTTCATAACTAAACATTGAAGATCTGGAATTATCTTAAGGTCTAAAGAAACTGATCAAAATTAAGTGAAATTGATGTAACAACTTCTACTGATTTACAGGAAGTCCCTAAAAGGTCTTGCTTAAAACAGGTCCTAAAGGAAGAATGAAATAGATTTTTTTTTTTCCACAAATAATAAAGAAATATAGTTTGATAAAGAGAATCTGTACTGGATGAATTTCATTTAAAAATCAGCTAATGATAGAAAAAGTAATTATTTCAACTAAAGAAGACATATGGTTCTCCGTTTATGGAAAGATCTTTCCTGCTACTTTATTACTAGGAATAGTACACAAAATCATACACAAGATGGCTACCAATTTGTAAAGAATTACATTTAATTGACAGATAACAGCACATTTTATTTTCATGTTGTTTATTTTCTCCAGGTCCCTGATCTTCACTGAGCTACATTACGAAAACCCAGGAGACATACAGGGCATAACAGAAAATACTAATTGGGACTTTTGATAGACAGAAGCCTTTTAAATTCTCACTGGGTCCTTAGTGAGCAAAAACCCCAAAACATAGCCTGCAATCAAAACTGAATCCACTTCAGTGGCTTTATTCAATGCTCCGTTATAAAACTGATAATAAAGAAGGTAAGATGCCTGTTTTATCCTAAGTAAGTGGTGTGTTGTATGAAGATTAGTCAAATTTCAGAGAAAAATGGTTTGGGTCCTGAACGTAAAAAAAAAAGTCTTATTGTCTCTACCCTAAATAATTCCTCTGTGTCCTCTGGTTTAATTCTCACATGTTTATATGACACTCTTTAGAAATATATTAATTTCATAAGTTCATGCATATTGCAGTTAATTTCTTCAGACTCACCCTACTGAATAGATCTTAGTCTTTTCCCTTTTTAGAAAGCTTGTTAAAGACAATCTTTAAGTGATTTCTCTCTCCAAACTACTATTCAGGGTACTTGCACTTCTGGAAAGCAGCATCAGAATTTTAAATATAGAGGAAAATCAAAGTTCACTGCAGCAATTGTCCCATATGGAGAGAAAAAAGGCTAAGGCAGGGTAGGGCACCTGCCCTGTGTCCTTACAAAACAGAAATTGCTTCAGCTACTGACAGCAATAACACAGAAAGAAAAACTGCAAGACAGTCAAAAGCCTAACTTCAGCATCTTGGGAGTTTGTATAGTCCTTATCTGCCCACTTAGGTTACATGGAGTCCCTAAACATTTTCTTCCAAGGAAATCTGTACAGGTAACGTAGCAAAAGTAGCAATCTTCATAACCTTCCTACTGTATTTACATGAAAAAACTACCAACTCATCTCCCTGGTAAAGAGATCACACCATCATCAGAAGTAACAGCTGAGGCACAAATGTATGTCAAAACCAAAAGAAAATTATAAAATGTATATCACAAGCTAAGCCTTCAAATAGCGAGTCCTGTTTTAAGGCTCAACTTTCTTATATCCTGAGAATATAGCTAACGCAGGAGACAAATACCGGTGCATCATGGCGTATATAGATTTTTCTTACTCTGTGTAACTGGCTAACAAAAAAGTGATATTATTTAATAGATAAAATGTTCTCACATTGACAGATTGTGTCAAAACCTATGCTACTAGCCCTGCTGTGTAGAAGCACCAAGGTCAGGGGCACTGCTGTCTCTAGACAAATGCACTGAACAGGTTGTTTAGAAAAAAGGGTAACACACAATTAAGGATTTGAAAGTACATTGTGTAAGTGCACCATTGCAAACCTCTGCTTACTGGGTGTCATGGGTGTTATGCTCCTTCTTCCTCCTGCCTCCCATAGGTCTGATCTGCAGCAATATATTATGTGACAGCTCACGTGAAGAATGCTTGAAGCTCAGGCTGCAGTGCTATCCTTTCTTTCAGCACTCCTGGTCTCCCTACCAGTCCCTGCTGAAGGACAAGAGAGTGGCCACCAAGAAGTAAGTAGGTTTCTTCCAGGATTTAAGCTACTACAGGCTGCAATGGACTGGCTTTATGAAAGAGCCAACCAGCTGGCCACTGTATGTAGCCACAGCAGTCGGTTCACAAGACAACAGCCTCTTTCTCTTGTCAACCAGATTCTGACCTTTTAGCCCAAACTATGGAAATGAATTGTTTGGTTTGGTGGCCTCCCACAACCAGCTCCCAAGAACAGTTAAAATTATGCAATTCCCATGCTGTCAATTGACATAATATTATCATGTGTTAGCCGGTATTTCTCCAAAGGCATGACTCTCAGTGAGTCTCAAACACCTGAGAATATCAGGTTTTATTTCTCAATATACATTTTTTTAGCCCTCACGTTTTGGAAAAAAAACCAACTTGAAAATATAAACCTAGGTATTACAAGAGTAAACAGAAACAACTCAAAAGCTTATGCTTTACAAAATAATGACTTTTTAAGCCAATCTCAATGATTTTTTTTTAATGTTTTGCTTATCATTCCGCATTCTCAAGTTCCTTTTTTTTCCCACAGTTATATACATACTTGTCACAGTTTCCTTAAGTTGGTTAGAATTAAACAAATACTATTACTGACATAATCCCCCAAATAAGTAAAATATGTATCTGTGCAACAGTTGCATGTATTCCACGTTATATGATCTGCATAATTCCTTTATGTTAGAGATAGGTGTGTATACACACACAAACGCATAACAATATAATAAATAATGCAAACAAAAAATTGCTAGAGTGATAATAGGTTGCTGTCATGGTTTAAGTCCAGCCAGCAACAAAGCACCACAAGGCCACTCGCTCACTCCTCCCCCCCCGGTGGGATGGGCAGAAGGAAATATAACAAAAGACTCATGAGTCCAGACAAGGACAGGGAGGGATCATTCACCACTTATGGTCACGGGCAAAAAGCAGACTCAATTTGGGGGAAAAAAAAAATCAATGTAATTTGTTACCGATCAAATCAGAGCAGGATAATGAGAAATAAAACCAAATCTTAGAACACCTTCCCCCCACCCCTCCCTCCTTCCCAGCTCAACTCCACTCCTGAATTCTCTACCTCCTACCCCCAGTGGCGCAGGAGGACAGGGAATGGGGGTTGGGGTCAGTTCATCACACGTTGTCTCTGCTGCTCCTTCCTCCTCAGGGGCAGG
>JAVJGG010000007.1:6700963-6726359 GCA_035590195.1 Aviceda cuculoides | reverse complement strand
CGTTGTCTCTGCTGCTCCTTCCTCCTCAGGGGCAGGAATCCTCACTCTTCCCCTGCTCCAGTGTGGGGTCCCTCCCATGGGAGACATTCCTTCACATGAACTTCTCCAGCACGAGTCCTTCCCACGGGCTGCAGTTCTTCATGAACTGCTCCAGCGTGGGTCCTTTCCATGGGCTGCAGTCCTTCAGTCACACACTGCTCCAGTGCGGGCTTTCCCATGGAGTCACGGCCACCTTTGGAGGCATCTGCTCCCCCGCTCCCCTCCATGGGCTGGGGGGGGGATAGCCTGCCGTCTCACCATGGGCTGCAGGGGCATCCCCTCCTCCCCTGCTCCTCCTTCCCTCCTTCCTCACTGACCTCGGTGTCTGCATAGGGGTTTCTCTCACATTCCCATCTCCTCCCCTGCTGCAGGTTCCCCTTCTTAAACCTGTTCTCCCAGAGGCACTACCATCATTGCTGATGGGCTCGGCCTGGGCCAGCGGCAGCTCCAACTTGGAGCTGGGGAAGCTTCTGGCAGCTTCTCACAGGAGCAATCCCTGCAGCCCCTCCCCCGCCACCAAAATCCTGCCACACAAATCCAAAACGGTTGCATAGTCAGGTATTAAAAACACAGAAAGTTCCAGAATTCAATCAACCGACATATATCTGACCGTGTAAAATATCTGCCATACGATACAGTGCATGCCAAGATGTACACGTGATGAATACTGCTTTTTCAAGGGTCCCCTATCTCTTTCAGCACAAATGTTCTGTCAAAGAACAGCTACTTAATGTCTTCTCTTATTCTCCTTCTTGGCATGTGGTTCTAGTCTTCTTTACCAGATACTATTAAAAAATCCTGTTCTGAAGGATTACTTCCTTTCTCATTGGGAATTATAAAGCTAGTATCATTACATTATGTCATAGTATTTCAAAGATATTAATGTGCTTGTTTTCATAGGGTATTTATAAAGTAAGATGGAATCAGTATACATTGTGAGTGAGTGGGAGAACTGAAACTTGGAAAATTTAAAGTTGAAAATATTTGTGTAGGAATTTGGGGTTTCCGACATGAGATAGCTCCTGATTTTGAGGTTCCAGAGGTTCTAGATTCCTTTGGAGTCTTCAGATGCAGATATGAATTATCCTCAGCACTTCTATAAAGCAGACCGTAACATAAGGTACCAAGAAATCATGAGATATAAGAGATTACCAGGGATATATTTGGTTTAAAAAATTGCCTACCATATTTTCCTACAGGAACTGTGTGTCACGGTGGAGAGGGGGATCCAGTTCTTTGTGGGAACATTCAACTATTAATTGTCAGAACAATTCTTCTCTATACATGTCCACCCCTCCTTAATTTATGACATGGCTTCCAAGTACTGCAACATAAGAGGTAAGGTTCTTAAGGCAACAGAAGGTCTCCATCACCAGATTATCCTGGATTACTGCCTACTCTACACACAGAAAGAAAAAAAAAAACCTGTGAGGAAAACCAACAGAACCAAAATAGTCTCCTAAATGACTACTGATACTTCAGACAATAGTCCAAACCTGTTTCTTGCTAATGCTAAAACAAAAACCCACCAAGCAAATGAAAACAGACAGCCTAAAGCAGACACTTGACGTAGAACATAGCTCTTCCTAAAGAGTCAGTAAATGACTAAAGGGTAATTAAAGGGGTAAACTTAATAATAATAATCAATGTTATCACACACACACACACACACACACAGAGAACTAGCAGGGCTTGCATCTCTTTACTGGCTCTTTTTTCATTCATGTTAAGTGTTTTATTATGTTCTTTTGTCCTTTCTTTTCCCTTCCTCGTCTGCCTCTCTAGATGATTTCTGCCTGAAGCATTCTTAATCTAGCAAGCAAGAGACACTTTGCCAAGTCAAGATAGCAAGAACAGAGAACAGGTGATAGAAAACAAACAGAAGAAAATTAATCTACAGAAATAGTACAGTCTGGAAACAGCACATTTAAAACTGTTAGCGCTCTCAGGTTGATCTTTTCTTTGGGATGATCTTTGCTTATGCATATAATCTTTTCTGACCGTACCTACTCTAAAAGTCTTGATCCTAATGTGATTCAAGTTAACTGACTACAGGTGGCAAATGCTAATATAGACATTACACTACCAAGTAAGAGGAAAATGCCTTCCTAAAATGTTTTTGAGTTTTCCTTTAACTTATTTCCCTTGCTATATTACATCAAACACTGATTTAATAGATACATATCATAATAGAACAATGATTTTTTTCCTTGCATAATTTAATGGGGCTCCCAATTCTCTACTTTTTCCAAGTTCTGTACAAAATATGCCTTGTTAAGCAAAAAATTCCTCATATGTAACACAAGAAGTTAGTCTGAATGGACATGTGCGGGATACTATAATGCAGGACAATGATTTAGATTTGAAGTATACATTCCTAATCTATATAACAAGGTTAGTCTACTGTTAGCTTTTTCAATAAACAAGTTAAAATTACTTTTTCCTCTTGTAACGATACTGGGCCTATCATCTTCTCCTACATGAAAGGTATAAACAGAGCTGGAGCTGTATAAAAAAACCCACAAATACATACATAAGTAAATAAATTAAAATCAGGCAAGACAAGGCTGAGGATACGAAGTTCCAGGACTGGCAATAGTACTGAAGAAGAAGCTGAGAAAAACTCTCACTGACTTCAGCAAGATCTGGATCTGGTCTTTGGCCTACACTATGCAAGTAAGCAAACATAAATTATACAATATTAAGTACACAGTACAATATCTGTCATAACTATACTTATGCTACCAGTTTGAGTTGTTGAACAAACATGGGATCTGATTCTGTACAAAACCCTCAGGCTCATCTTTCACCAGCGACAGTGAGAGTTTTGCCTGAGTAAGATACCCAGGCTCAAAATTAGTACTGCTAACTAATTGTATGTCACATCGGTGCTCTTCTGTCAGATGTTATGCAATACTAATCTGTGACACAGCACATTTCTAGCTATCATGAGTTCCCTGAAAACCTTGAACATGGAAAGGAAGCACTTAAAAGGCACAGGGCAAACAATGAGTCCACAGTGTGTTACAGATTTTGCTTCTTTTAGCTGTCTGGTTTGAAAGTCATCCTGTAATTTACCAGAGACAACGGAGATTTTCAGTTCTCAGATATGCCTTACTGACAATAAACCCATGATGATGCCAGAAAAGGAGGATTCACATAAATTCACATGGTTTTATATGTTTACCAGAGTCCTTAAATGGAAATCTGACATCACTACTGTCAGTAGTTATTGACATCAGAAATCAAGGTTATTTTAATAATTAGATTTTTTTGTTCTTTTTTAAAAAAATACATTAAATCTGTTTATTTAAAAGCTTGTTTCTAATTCTGCTTTTAATATGACCACTAATTGTCTATATAAAAACACCTTTTAAAAATTCAATAAAAAGTTGTGATATTTAAATTACTGTACGTCTCATATCTCTTTTCTTACCCACCTTACAGAAATGACAACCTGTGAAGCAGTCAACACCTTTGCATTAAGGGAAGGTACACGTGCAATTTTGCATAGTAGGAAAAATATCAAGCTTTCTGACACATTCTCTGCAAGCGTTTCAAATATACTAAGTTAAGAAACAAAATCTCAGCCCTTGTCCTGTTGAGTGTTAATAAAATTCCATCTGGTCACTTAGGAGCTGTGCCAACATTATCACACAAAGAGCCTTTGAGCTGTATGAATGTTCAAGAGTCATTTGACAGCTTTCTTGTTTACCTTTTTCTCTTTTTTTTGTCAAATACACACCTAATAGTGTACAGATGGCTAGGTTCTAACAAGTTTACTTGCATGTAAACTTGAAACTAACCTTGAAAGTAAACTGCTGAGGTTTTGCTTTGGGTTGTTGCTTGGGTTTATATATTTTTTCTAACATTTATGATTGTTCAGTCTACTGCTGCTCCAAGTTCCTTATTAGGCAAATACAAAGTGAAAGTGAAAACCTGGTGCATAGCTGTGCTAAAACTGCAAACATAGTAAGTAAGAATCTGCTCAGCCTGCTCAGGGCCAATGGAATGGGAGTAGGTACAGGGAGTTAAAATGACAGTAGACAGCAAGTTAAGGAAATGTTCAGTGACAAAAATCTTCACAAGGGAAACAAATTTCAAAAACCACTCTGAGCAATGAGAGAGATTTCAGCAACAGATGGGTACTACACTCAGTATATATTAAGTACGTATCTTTTAGTGCCAAATTCAGTTATAGATTTATTCTCTAGTCACTGTGCTAAAATATGTGTATTTAATAGAGAAAAAAAAATCCACTCTGTAATTTATATGCAAATTTGCCTTGGAAAACCAAAATTGGTTTGCCAAAAGCCCACCCCCCAACTGGCCTGGTCTATAGCCTTCGACACAAAAAGGGTACTAAAATAATTGTAGTAATAGCCAAATTATCAGGGAGGATTCACAACGTTGCAAGACTGGCAGAGGTAATCTAGGTGATCCATTTCTGCACTGTATTGAGCCAAAAGAGACAGGTAAAACAACGCAATGCTCCACCAGACTCTCGGCTAGAAGACCAATTGTCTGGGATGCGAGAAATACACAGTGAGACAAAAATGCCATTTCAGCTATAAGAAGTGGTTTAGTAACACTCCCTCCTAATTCCTGTCCCTCGACAACTTTTAATACTTTCAATACTTGAATCAAGTATAAAATCTGTAAATTAATGGGAATAATTTATATCTTAAATCTCTGTTGTCCCTCGACAACTTTTAATACTTTCAATACTTGAATCAAGTATAAAATCTGTAAATTAATGGGATTAATTTATATCTTAAATCTCTGTAGGATAAACAGAAGACAGATAAGGGCTTGATTCTGTCACTACTTATCTGTGAGCAACTTTTTCATTCTTACTGGAGTATTTTAGTAAGTAGTCTTCCATGTGTACATAAACACTTGGAGGTCCTAACATGTAATGAGATACTAAAGGGAATAAAACTGTAAAAAATATAGACTATTTTTATTGTTGTTTTAATTAATTTGTGGGCAATTCAACAAAATGGAGTTTTTGGAAAGCATTTGAATAGAAAGATCTTTGCTTTGACATTCTCTTTCAAATCTTGGCTGTGGACTTAATTAAAACTAGCGACTCCAATCTTCAAAGCCATAATGTGTATGATTAGGACCCAAAGAGCAATCTACTACAGAAAATAAAATAGGCCTGAGCAGTGGAAAAAATAGCAACTAATCTAGGAAAAGCTGTGAAGCTTTAAGGAAAGGCTATAAAAGACCTAATAACAGAACATAACAATGTTTCCACATGTTCTATAATTACTCACTTAGTGCTACATTTTTAAAGGTATCTTGGCAGATTAAATGAAGTTGTCATTGAAAATTAACAATTTATGTAATCTGCTTTTGTACTCCTGTTTATCAGTTAATAACTTTTCTGTTTTGCTACTGTCTTTTTGCATGTGATTATGGCATACAAATTGTTGTACCTGCCTGCAAATGCATACCATTCTAGAAGGAAGTCTGGACCTTGAGCATCTTTCTGAACGGTAAGCCCTTTAAAAACTCTTAAAATACAGAGACTTGAATTTTCCAGTCCTTTTCCAAGCTAAGAAATTGCTTTGTTTGCTGGATCTTCAAGCAGTTAGTTTTAAATTCAAGGTTGATCAGAGCACTCTTAGCAACCCATTTTCTCCTGGTCCAGCTATTGACTTGAGTTTCTCTGTAGCAGTTGCTACCATGGCATCCTGTCCTGATATAGTTCCTTTAGCATGTTAGCTCTGTGAGAAACCTCTGATGCCTGACACAGAACATAACACCAGACATTGAAAGACTGAGGGCTCGCACAACGCACTTCAATGAAACTTCAGCAAGGAGAGTAAATATTTACCCTGCTATAATTATAAATGTCACTTTGTATTCTATTCTTACACATTTTATAGAGAGATATAAATACAAAATAATACAGCTATCACTGGTAAAACAAAGCTTAAAACCAAATGAAAAAAAAGTCATAAATGAAATCAGCTTAGCTGTCCCTAATTAAAAAGATGCAAGACATTCTGTTATGCAACAACACTCCTGCAGGTTCCATTTTCCTTCTTGACAACAAGATACATATCCTAAAACAGCTGATCTACTACACTTGTTCCCACAGTTATCTTTTTATGGAAGCATGCAGTTTTCCCCCAATTTTCTATCCCAGCAGAAGGTTGAGACTTGAAGCCTCTGCATCTTGTCAGACTGGGGGACTTCGCAATGATGTCCCAAAGGGCACACAGTCCTTAGATTTGAAGTCTTAACAGTGGTTTATGCTGTTCTCCAGAGAACTTTCAAAATTTGCTTTTAATTTGTTTTTATTTAATTTTCCCCCCGATTTAAAAAAAAAACAACCTACTTTTAATTACAAGCTACAGGATAATTACAAAATACGCATGAAAGCTTTCAGCCCTGAAAATATACTGTTTGAATTTGATGAGTGTGTGCAAACTACATAATAGAAGTGACCTGCCAATTGTGCTATTGTTTGGTTTTCAGTGAAAGTTTGTTGGAAAGAGATTGATTGCAAATCTAATATGTGACTCTAAACCCCATTATTTACAATCGTCTTACAATTTAAAATTCGTATGATGGTAAGTACTTGTTTGCCTGTATTCTCCTACTTAAGGTTACTCTCGGCAAAACATTTTTGTCCCAAGGAAGGAAGGGAGGGAAAGACTATCACATAAGAATGTGCCTTTCCTCCTGAAAACACAATTGTTAAAACCTGTTATTAAAAAATTTCCTTTAACCACAGAAGGGCTGATAGAAGTGTGACAGTCTCCCCATGTCTTGGAAAAAAAAGGCTTTTAATATTTTCTAATGCCAATGAAGGATACAAAAGAAATTGTCAATCCTGGAAAGCACTGCTTCTTGGCTGGTGAGATTGTCTGATGCCACTAGCCCTTCAATTTAGCAGTTTATAGCACAAATTACTAAAATGGCCCCAAATCAACAATATGCACTTTGTAGGCAGATTGTGGTACCCACATATTGTAAATTGAAGACTGAGTTGTCAGTATCATTCGTCTATAAGCTTTTAAGGCCAAAATGTACTCTAGAGTTTGTTTCTAAAGGTATTGTGTACTGCCTTAAACCTGGTGTTACTAAGATTAGTAGACATCTGTGGTTAATCCCTCTAGTGATAAATATTTGTCTATTAATGCAGTTATTTGTTCTCACTTAAGAATGCATAGGATGTAGAGCATCAATAAAAACACTGCAGTGATAGGATCAGCTCAGATGCTCTCTGAAGGAAAAGGATTCAACTGAGTTTTCATGTAAGACTGACATAAACCTACATAATCAGATGTCAGAATAAAAATGATGCACAACACACTTATAACCCTATTTTAAAGAAAGATTTCCACAAAATCCATTAGTATTCTACATGACTGCTGCAGTTATAAGTGATCATTAACCTCTGCACAGCATTTAAGAGCTTTATTTAGTAAAAATTACACTACAGTGACAGTGCAGTAAACATGGTACTGATGTTCTGAGGCAGCATATTACGGTATGTATGCACAGCTGGGTAAATCATAATCCAAATGCTATAGGCCTCACGTATTACTTCAAACCACTACAATGAACATTTGAATGAATGAGAAGATGCAATATGTATCCAATTAATATATGTTTTTGGAGAGAAAAAATCTGACAGTGCAAATCAGGGGGAAAAAGTCTCCAAAAGAAAAGGCTACTTTATATGTCTTAAATCTCATGACTCTTAACTAAACTATTAATCCCCCATTTTGCAATCACCTCTGTTTGGACAACATCCCAAAACCAAGTGAAATGCTCCCAAGATATATGTATTTATAGGAAACTCAATAAAGCAAGCAACCAAGTTTGTTGTTGTTTGTTTTTTTTTTTCCAAAAAGAAATATGTTTTTAAAGGACAAAAGATTTCTGCAAAATGCCACTTGTTACATTAAATCGCAAGTCATTTGTTTCCCCTTACAAGCAGGATCTGAGTGTGTTGCAAAGTGGAGGAGTGCTTTGCTTTCACTGCTTAATAACCATCTCTCAGACTAAGTAAAGAGTCATATTGACAGAAACTGAAAGGAGTCAGGCTCTGCATACAATCTGCAGGTCTCAAGAATGAAAGGTAGAGCTAATAGCAGATGGGGAGGACAAACAAGTCCTTGGGATGTGTTTCACAAGGGATGCAAGGTTCTGTGGCAACTGGATACAGTTGCAAATGTTATGGCCCCCATATAAGAATGTCCACTGTACTCTCAAAGACTTTCATCCCTCTTGATGACCAAGCAGATCTTGACTGACCCTTAAATCACAGGGGAGAAAAAAAAAAAATCAGGTTTATACACAGAGATTACTCTAGGAAGCCTACCTCCCATGGTCCCATTCACCTGTCACCAAATTCTGGATAAATTGATCATTTTTTAGTTCCACATGTATTCAGCTTAAGCCCAAATCCAGAACTCTCCTAGTCCCCTCAGGCAGCTTAATAACCAAATTCATGTATTAGCCTTATCGAGATCTCACAGGGAGCAACTCTTCTTAGCCCTTTGAATGTGCCCCATACACACAGGCAACACAGGAATTCTTAGAGAAAGGCATTAGCGTCCAACAGAAAGTAGATGGCAAAAACGTGAAAGTGCCTTTTGCACATTAGCCTAAACATGAAAATAAACCAAATGCTATCCTCTACCTGAAAGGATTTAAACACAGTTTCCCAGAAACATACTCAAATCAGATTTTTATATTTTTCATGTGAGGACTGAAATACCTTCTACCTCTTCTGTTGAGATATATTTTATATTAAGCAGTCATTGCATAAACCAAATGAGTCACAGGAAAAAGTGCTGGAACTAAACACCTCCACCTTTTAAAAAAACATGCCTTGACTAATAGGCTATGAACGCATACCACTATTAAGCCTTGTTTTCTGCTCTGAGGCTACAGCTTCAATTTCAGGCAGAGAAAAATCCTGGACTATTCTCTTTCCTGGATGAACATGTGCCTATCCCAAGGAAGGTGAAGGTGGTAATCCAGTTACGCCTCTTCCTCCATTCACATTTGAAAAGAAGGAGGAATGAGGGTTCAGACTTTCCTAGAAAAGTTGTGGGCCTCTACCTCTAAGTAACAATTCCAGGCCCTGGGCTTAAGGCAGAAATTGTGCTGATCAGAAAATGGTATGCATATTAATTATGGGTGGTTTCCCACTGAGCTCAGTAGCTGATCCTACTCTGAACTCTCCAGACACTGTAGAGAGCCAAAACTCCTGGCTCAGGTTTCTGAATGCCACATTGGGAACCAGCACCTAAAATACAGAACATATGTGTAATGCAATCTGTCCCTAGCCACGCATCTACAGAGAAACTTCCACTGCAGTAAGTCAGTAAGTATTTCAGGATATTCATGTTATTTATTTTATGCCACTTTCAATCATTGTCTCAGAGAACGGTATCACTGTTAACTGCAGTTATGCTGTTACACTGGTCTATAATGTCAGTAAACTACCCAACATAAACAGACTCTTAGAAGGACTGAGCTACTGATTGACTGCCAGTCCTCTTGCCATTAGGGCTAAAAGACGCAGTCGTACTTCAGAAGGCAGAGACACAGAGAACAGAAGAAAAAACCCAGCGTGATTTTCTGAGGCGTGATTTCCTGACCAGCTCCTGCATGTAACAAGGATGCTGCAGCCTTTAGCATAACTGAGTGCATTGCGGAGTTATTTATGGACTGCTTGACAGTCAAGAGACACTAAGAATCTTTGCAACAGTCTGAAAAACTCCAACAATGTGCCCTAGCCCACCCTCCACTAGCAATCTTGCACCAACATTAAGGAACAGCACTGTCCTCTCTATATCGTATGTTTATAGCGTTTACGCCACAGAAATTCCTCTCAGTCAGCATATATAACTCCCACAGATGCCAGCCACAAAGGGACCACAGTTGAGGAAAGAATATCTCCTATTAAAATTTCCAATTATGTTTTTTCTGAAACTTGATTTTTTCAATTATAATTGGTCCCTTGAAAGTGGAAGGAAGGGGAAGTGGAGAAAAGAATAGTTCAGAAGTTGTCACACGTTACAGGGGGAAAGCTTAGAGATGCATTTAATGGAGTAAATGTGTGGATTACGCACAAGCCAAAAGCTGCTGTCAATTTTAACTACTGTTGATACACTGAGGTTTTAATGAAATGAGGAAAAGACCAGGATGCTTCTGTATCAGCAGGCATAGATCAGTGAAGCTTTATTGCTGGCCATATTCCATTTACTTCCAGAAGCTTCATGTAAGAATAAAAATTTTAAAAAGCATTATCAGGTTTAATATCCTTCCTCTCCATTTTATTAACACACAAAAGCCTCATATGGAATGTTATTGAGGTAATATTAATTAATACAGTCAACAATTGATCCTGAAAGCAATATTTATCAGGGAAATTGCTAATGTTTCAGTTATAAGTACAAGATAAAAAGAAGACTTTCTCCTTCCTCATGTCCCATTGAAATAGGCAGCTAAGCACAATCAGTAGTAGTTTGGTAACTGCTGGTAATTTCAAATCCCCTATAAATCCAGCAGATGACAGGACATGCATAGCTCCTTTTATATCTCATCTAGATGTCACGCCTTCTCAGATTAAGCACTCCCCTATTCTATGTCAGCACTTTCCATGTGTAATCAGAGCTGGACTCCTCTAAGGAAAAGATTACAGGAAGGCCCAGAGGGAGAGAACTAACAAACTCTGCTAGCACTGAGTAGTCTAAAATATCCCAGGAAATGCATGTCTGTGCATTGTCACCCTTTTATACTGAAGTTTGTCTTCCCTGTGAGTAGGATCCACTGTGATAATCCCTTGAAAAACAGTGCAGTTATGTCCCACTAGAGAAGTATGAAATGCCTCTGTCAAAAGGAATTATTCTCTGATCTAGTTGAGCAGAAGTTTTGATTGTCCTATTTCAGGTCTACACCATACGTGCTCTAGAGGGATAAAAATAGTGGCAGATGCTACTAAACAACCCTGCTAGTGTAGACTCATCTATCTTGGAAAAGCTTCCTTTTGCTCCAGGTTGATAAAAACTTATTACTGAAGCTGGGGGGAAAAAAAATAATAATAATACACAAGTAAAAGCACAATGTGTTGGGATAAATGAACCTAATTTAGGTAGGGGTTTTTACCTCTATAGTGAAGTCAGATATGGGCCATGACAGACAGATTGTGGCTATGACTAAACTGGGGGACTTGGGAGAGCTTCTAAGTATGTGTTCTGGCTCATCACATTCCATGTCAGAGAAAGCTCAAGGTATGCACTGTCCTCTGCTTGGCTGGCAAGGGGACTGTACATGTAGACAAGGTGGGAGCTATGGCCTGCTCAGTAGGGCTCTCACACGAATGACTGGGAGACCTGGACCAAATGGTTTCCCATTAATTGCTCCTGCAAGCCAATCTCAATGCATTTCTCATCAGCTAAGTAACATAGCACAGAAAAAGCTGAAAATCCATTTAGGCTGCACCTGAGAATCCATATTTTATCATCAGTGTGATTCTGCAGAATTAAGTCCATTGGGTGTGTACAAATTAATGTTTGCCATCCTCTATTCACTTGGATTAAATGATTGCCAGTAACTCATGTTCACTTGCAACTGCAAATGCTAGTCTAACAAATGCTCCTAGACATTTTTTCCAAGTATACAGACTTTTTTAGTTTTCCTAGAGTCACAGATACAAAGTGTTTATCATTGCTTCACTTAGTGTGAAGAAGTGAAATGTGAGTCTACACAGCCCTATATGGACTGGTTAAACTGCAGATTTTGAGTATGCAGTTTGTGTTTGAAACTGGTATAGCCTGAAGGTAGACAGACATGCATTTCTAATCTTTTGCAGACAACACTAAATTTGAGGGAATGGCTGGCATACCAAATAGCAATCCAGAGGCACCTTTCGGAAACTGGAGGACTGGATCCACAGAAGTCTCATGAAGTTCAACAAGGACAAGCGCCAAGTTCTGCAGCTAAGGCAGAATAACCCCAAGCATCAGTGCAGGCTGAGAACAAACTGTTGGAAAGACCTGGGGGTTACAGTGGATGCCAAGTAAAACAGGAGGCAGCAGCGTGCTCTCAAGGTAAATAAAGCAAACTGTACATTGGCTATATTAGGAGCATGGCCAGCAGATCAAGGCTCTGCTTGATGCTTGACAAGGATTTGTGTGTCCCAAAATTCTCTGTCTGGTTCTGGCTGTCCCAGATCAAGGATACTGAAAAACTGGAGAGAGTCTAGGACAGGGCTACCAAGACGGGCATGTGCCCACAACACATGACATGCAAGGGGAGGCTGGGGGCTTCTTTAGTCAGGCAAAGAGAAGGCTAAGGGGGGCCTGCAGCTTACCTGAAGGGATGTTACAAAAACTACAGAGGCTTCAGGTAGTAGCTAGACAGTCACAGTTGACCTGGTTCTAGTGTTGGAAACAGTCCTGATTCAAAACCCTTCCAAATGACAGTTCTGTATTTATTTTATGACTCCATGAATCTGTTCAAATTTCAGCTCAAAATACCTTCACTGTTTCTATCACAGGGCTCATACAGTGCCTCCTAAGTAGGAAATGCTTATTACAGGTGCATCGAAGTCTTGCTGTGTGACAGAAATGTAACTGCTTGGTCTTACTAAAAATTAGCAGAGCACAGATTGGAAAAATCCTGATCTGACTATTCCTGCTATCTAACTCTTATGTAACAAATCTTCTCCTTTTCTTTCCAAACAGGTAAGTACCCTTTTGTTCTACAAAACATGTAGCAGTTTGGGGCTCAGGAAGAAAAATCCTCAAACACAGGTAAAAGAGGACTCCTTTTACATATATATATATATATACACATATATATAATATAAATATATATTTTTTCCTTTCTCTTGCTAACATACTGTTAATTTTTATTGTGAGATTTTTGTCTTGCATTTACTCAACAGTGTATGTATTTTTGGTACTGCTTGAGTTCCCACATATAAGAAGACAGACTGTGATTGTAAAATATCATGGAGGCTAAGTGTTACTATTGGCAAAAAGGAACTTGTTGAGTATGATGCAAAATTATCTTGATTTGGTAAGTCCTTCATATTATTCCAGAAGGACCTGAGCACAACTTTGAAGAAAAGAGAAGGTGGGCTCCCTTTCACTGTGGCCTTCAGTCGTAAAGGCAAACAAAAAGAGCTTGAATGAGTTTTGCTTTCTGTAGCAATATTTTAATACTGAGGAAAAATTATTATTTCTTTCTATCTCTGAAAAGAAAAAAAAAGATTAAAAATGTGAATTCTGGTTAAAAAAAAATCTCAAAATTTGTGAGATGACAGTGCACATGACACAAATGGAGCATAAACACCACAGAGTTGATTTTGCAAACTGTTTATTAGTAGAACTACAAAAGTATATTAACTCTCCACATTCCTATTGAAAAAAGTGGTTAGGAACTTCCCAGCCTATTAATTGTTAGGAGATGATATGTAGATAATGAAATAATTATCAAAATACCCAGAAACTTTACACTTTGAGGTGAATAAGGAGTTGCAGTCTGAACACAGGCCTTTGAAAATGCTGGTTTTAATTCTAGCTGTCATTATGACACCTTTTGCACCCTTGATATCTCTTTTAATGATGCACTGTAACACTAGAAAATCATATTTTAGGAGCAAATATTTCCACATATACAGAACCAATATCTCTTTTGAACGGTGTGCCTTTCATCTGTTAAGCTACTTGTTTACTTCCATGTTTCAGAGTTCAAGGTAAAAATCTAGTTTTCACATATTTCCTATTCCCCTATCTGGGTCAATAGCAGCCTTCTGCAATACATTAACTTTAAACCCTGCATACGAATGGGAGTAGAGAGGAAGACACTTTTTTAGAATCTACTGTTTTGGTCTTCTTGTTTTCACTTTTTTAAAGAAACAGATTGGGGGGAGGGCTAAATTTGAGTTTGGTTTTATTTCCCTGCTTCACTTTTCATGTAGTTAAACACAATATTATCTTCACTCTCTCACTTAAAAGGCTATTTAGATTAATTAATATTTATAGATCCCTCTGAAGAGGATTTTTTTAAATGATAGAGCTCAGTGCTCTTATCTTTTCAGTAACTGTCTGTTTGTCACCCATGGCCAGCACATCTACCTTTTCTCTCTAATGCATGAGAAGTCACATTTCCTCATCTGTGTCTGACATCATGATACACTGAACTGACTAGCCTTTTGAGGATACAACACCTAATTCCCTTGTGCCACGAATTCTCCAGTGTACCAAACATCTGCAGCTTTTTTTTGGCTTCCACAGCTGTGAGTCACTGCAGCCTCAAAACTGTAAGCAGACCTTAAAACCATTAATTCTACTAAACCATGATGAGTCTTTAAAAACGAGACTTCTTCAAGTCATCTCAAATTTGAAGGTACTACAGGTATCTTTTTATTACCCATCACTCTATTACACATTATCCTACGGTCATTTATGCCCAGGCAGAATATAAAAGCTTCAATTTGGCCCCAATTACCATCTTAAATCAAATTTGCAGTCAGTTTATGCATAATACTGGGAACTGAGGCCATAATCTGACTACAAAAGAGGCTTCAGCAGCAAAGCTGGTTTCAACAGATTACCTTTACTAAATGCTCTGCAACCAGGTCACTTAAAGCACTGCAATACAGCGTCATTTAGAACTGCAACACACACTTAAGCAACCAGACTTTCTTGTCTGATGGTTTTACATTACCCTTAGATTGCATTAGATGAAGCAGCAGAAACCTCTAGAATGAAAAGATTCAAATGATATACTGAATTCTGGGGACAAATGAGTTCCACAAATACAGAGCAGAATAGTATGCTCATCTAAATAAGCAGAATTTGGCTTCTAAACTTGCACTGACCCTCTGAAGGTGTTAGAAAATAACACCAAAGTCCAACACATCCTACACAATCAAAGCCAAAGTAGTACAGAATCTTTTACTGTTACATAAATACAATAACCACAGTGGTCATCAAAAACCTATTCTCATTGTTCCTTGAAAGGCCAACAATTTAGTGTTAAAACAAAAATATGTTAATTCCAAAATGCGACCAAAATCAGAAGCGGCTTGTTTTGTTACAACAGCTACTTTTGCAAGAAGTACATGAGTCTGGGGAGAAAAGGAAAAAAATCAGGAGCTTGCAAGAATTCCTGAACTTTAAAGTTTGATATCTAATCCTTGATCTCAGAGTTACATCTCTGTCTGACCAAACAGAGTCTAATCCTAATCTGCAAGCAGGCTCCTCAGCATATTTCTGATTGTAAGAAATACACTTCTGGTAATGGGAAAAAAAATATTAATAGGCTCATATATTTATTTTTGAAGACATAAAACAGAAAAGTCTGTGTTCCAAAAAACCTGCCAAAGATGAAGTAATTTTGTAAATTGTGCTTCTTAACCAGCTTTCAAAAAAATCCAGCAAGATCTTTATGTAGAGCCAAAAATGCTGTTTTGTTGATGACCACTTCTGATTTTAGAAAAGAAAGCAGTTTAGTATATGTTGGCTTCCAAGTGACACCTTGCTGTTGTGATCACTGAAGTACAGAAAAATGTTCAGAATTGGAAAAGCTAAGTAAGCTAAAAACAATCCAGTAGTCCACAGTTGTTGCTTTTCATCAGAAAGCCTATTTAATATCAGTTTAATGAAAAAAAGAAAAATTAAACCAAGCCACCCCTTGCTAACATGAAGTGCTGTATTATCTAGGGCATTTCTCTCTCCAGCCAACTGTTTTGAACTGGGTACATGCACTGAACTCTAATTTTATGTTCACATGAGAACTCTTCCAGTCTCTTCCAGACTGTATAAGAAATCTTAAATTCTACCTTGTTCTCAACAGCCAAAAAAAGAACTGTGATGCTTTCACCCTCCTCATAAAGGGAGAAGTTATGGCCTTCATAAAGATAAACAAGCACTTCAGATCATTTCTGGGATGAAGATGCTTTCTGAAGAAGTGTATTAAATTGTTTTTTGTTCCTCTCCACCATTCTTGCCTTGCATTAAGTGTCCACACTCTAATACATGTGTCATTAGAAGCATAATGTGTAGCAGCCTTGCAAAGAGGGATTCCTAACATTTTCTGGGAATAGCAGAAAGCACTGAAAGCCATCATCTAACAGCTACAAAGTGAGTTTCTGAAACAGATTTCTGAAAATATAATTTTTCTTTATCCCTAAGCTGCTACAAGATAGAACAAAGGTCACTGTATGTATATTAATAGCTTAGGACACCGTGCTTACTATTCCTTTTACAGGAGGATATTCTAATATTGTGATCTTCATGTTAAATTGGTTTCTTCTTTGATATGACAAATTACATAAACTATACAATTCCACCAATTTTTAAGAAAAATCAAGTCCAACAAATCATTTTCTTTATCATAGGATATGGCTCTTTCTTCATTTGGCAAGTTCCTTCAGATGCTATGTGTTAGCATCATACCTATGAATAAAAGACATTTTAACAGTGCTTCTGATGGTCCAAATTGGTCCAGTGTCTGCCACTTTTCCCCCAACTGCATAAACTGGAGAGCCAATATTACTATGTCCTGAAAGGATGGGGTGACGCATGCCATTTTACATGGTTTCACCACAACAGCACCGTTTAAGCTCTACTACAGCTGAGTCAGAAAAGCAGGATCTCAGTGACTTCAGTGGTACTCAGTGTGGGCTTTGCGTGGGTACAAGAATGCCGTATAAATAGCATTTACATGAATAGGGCCCAATTCTGTACAATTTCTTTCCTACAAGACGCATTCTTTCATATATTCTCACTTATTGTACAAGTACATTAGGCAAAACTGAAGCATGATTTTAAACTGGTTGTAAATAACTGGTATTTAACTGAAGAGAAGAAAAAATCACTTCGGCTCTTGAAATTAGAAAGTGGAGCACCAGTTTTTCAATTCTTTCCCTAACAAAGATAGTGGAAAGGGTAGATGATGGAAGAAGCCGTCAGATATTTAATTAATAAAGACAGAACCAGAGGAGGAGAGAGAGTGGGAGATTGGAGGAAAGAGGGAAAAGAACAGATAACTGGAGGAGGTAGAGAGGAGGAAGACATTATAGAAAACTGGGCAATGAAAAAGAAGCCTGAAGGAATAGGATGGCTGTAGAAGAAAGTGCGATGAGTAAGAAAGGATTCTTGGGTACAATAGAAAATACTTGAAGAAAATAAGTACATTGTAACATAAGAGAGAGAAGTGTGGGTTTTGCCTGGAACGTGCACACTGTATTTGGGGCACTATTGCATGTAAATGTATTGATTAGTATCTTTGGTTGGACTAAAGTACTATCTTGCTGTAAATGGGTGATGGAATTTTTATTGCGAAGGTTTAAAAAAAACAAAAAAACCCCCTGAACCTGTTTGGTTCCTGTCAGCAATCCCCTATGTACAAGTCCCATCTCTTTCCCTCAATCACTAACATTTCCCTGCTTCTCCCCTAATTCCCTATGGCAGGAGCCAGCATGTCCGTATATTCTCCCTGAGCTTCGTGGAGAACCTCATAAGAAAGGGGCCTACCCAATAGGTTTTGCAGGATGAGAGCAAATTTATTTGTATAAAGTGTATTAACAGATTTCTAAATTCATTTAACCATGCCAGACATTTTTACAATTAATGTCTTCACAGACCAGTGTTCTGCTGCAGTTGGCCTTTCTTTTCCCCGCCTAGAACAACATCCTGACCCTAAAATGAGTTCAACACATAAGCACAGGAGAGAAAGGAGGAAAAATAATGGCTACTAGTTACTTAGGGAAGAGGGGAAAAAAGAAAGAGAGAAAGGTGAGTGTGGAAATACCTCATAACTGTTCACTGCTGCTGCCACCCCTCTTGATGGTCACGTTCACTCATTGCATTTCCTCTTAAAATTGCTCACTGAAGTTCAGGAGGGGTGTCTCAGCTATTGGTACAACAGGGTCTTAACGTCACCAGCAATCCAGTGACTTCCAGTGTGCACATCAGAAGATTGCTGAAGGAAGTGGTCAGAGATATGGAGACGCTATTACCAAGTAGACTGGACTCGGAAGACTGACTTCAGTCAGTTCCTCCAGAGGCCCAGGAGGGGTAAGTTAAACACTCTGTGGACAGGGAAGATTTAGATAAGAAAGATGTGTACAATCCTGCTTTGGTTTTAAAACCGTTTTCTCTTCCCATGCTTTGTTCCTGCTGTCAAGTTAAAAAAGCATTTTGATTTAAGGAAATTGTTCCAAAGCCTTCATGTAGCACAAGTAGCTATTTGGCAGTACTGAACTCAAGTTATGCCTGCAGGGTACTGGGTGCTGTCAACTTCGAGCACAATGGGATTTGTCCATAGAGAAGGGATACAGGAATGAACTTAGCAAGGCTAGAGAAGGGAACAGGTGTGCTGCTGGCCCTGTAAATAGTGACATGTATGTGTAAGGTTGCATTTAAGGCTAGAAATGTTAAAATAGTCCCATTAATTTAAGTTACTGGATGGTCATGTCCAACATCAAAGACAGGAAGTGTTTCTAAATATGCTCCCAAGAGGAGTTCCGAGATGCCAGAGAGCAGGCCACCCCCAGCAACACACAGACCTCCCCAAACACTCCACTCACCCTAGAGACTATAAAGGCTTGCAGGTCATCACATTTTATGGTTTTAGATATTGATGTTAAATAGCTAGGCTAGCAGAATGTTCAGCTTTCATCCACAAAATGTTGTCACAGACTTAATCCATATGGTAACAATGCAATTTTAGTTTCCAGTCTGGGTATAATTAAGGGCAAAAGGGGTAGAACGGAGCTTGTAAAATGCTGTGTATGACAGAGTTCTCTTCCAACTGTAGACCTCTACTGTATGGAAGATAGGATGAAAGCAGGATGAGTATTCTGTTATACCTGGGTGTTTTTTTGGACGGGTGTATTCTAGACATAAAGACATTTACTGAAAGGTGAAGAATGCGATAAGGATGGGGTTTTCAACTGCAGGTTTTGTGCCCTGATGTTCCCGTATATCAGGAAAGCCATAAAAGTGCACAGGCAGCTGATAGTGGATATGCAAACTCAAGGCTACCAGGAGACGCTGAGCTATCGCCTCCCCAGGTCTCCCAAACACAGGCCTGTTCCCCACAGGCTCATTGGCAGCCTTGACAAATTTCTCCAAGGTTTTGTTCAATCCTCATCATGTCATCCATCCTATATTGCTTAGCTGCTCTCCTCCATGAATCTCAGTTTTCTCACTCAGTCTCCATCTCTCTCTTATCATTTCCATACTACTCTCTGTTCAGTCTTACTCCCAAGTACTTTTGCAGAGCACAGGCAGTAAGCCTGAAAGAAAGGCTGCTATTCACCATGTGAATTTAAGCACCTGCTTAATTGTATTTAATCAGATACTGAAATGACTTGTCAAATCTGAGTCAACTGATAAGAATGGTCAACAAAAAAATTAAAATTATACACAAATTCTGCATATTTCTTCAAAATTACTGTGTCCATCAGGCTGGCAAGTATCAGTGGATGGAACCAACTGATGAACTTAACACTGATTAACTTTCATGAATGTCCCTGAGCTACCACTAACACAATGAATAGCTCAGCATTTTAATAAAAGCTCAGAATTGACTTATGCCTCAGATGCTCCTATAATACATTACTAGGAAGCAGTAAGCTTGTAAGAGCTGTGAATTATGAGGAAAATGGGACCTAATATTGAAATAGATAACTTAAAATATTTCCTTTGCAGAAGTGTCATTTTTTTATTTTCACAATTTTTAAATGTGTAAATGTGATGTGATTTTTATAAGAGGTTTCTGTCTAACATAGAAACGGAAAGCATGAAATGAAAGCACTTCATTTATTTTAAACTGTAAATTTTAGCACAAATTTGTACAGGCATCTACATTGTCTTAATTCATGCAAATTTTGAATTCCAACTACTTCAGACACACACAGATTTATTCCCTGACATTTCTTATCATAATTTATGAAGAAGATGTATCTGAAAGTGCTTCAAGTCAGAGATATTTCTAAGACACATGCCTTGCCAGTGCACACTTGTACAGTTAAGATATGTTGTATTTACTTGCAGGTCGCAAAGCATCCTGCACTAAATTCTGTTCTCTAACTGGAGTTAAATGAACAGCAGTTATCTGGTTTATGGATTTGATGAATTCTTCTGGATATCTGCTGACTTTGTAATCTACTTGAACTACAGCTTAAGAATGGTATGAGATCACCAGGGTTTCTGCACAAATTCAAAGCTCCCTAAACTAGAACCACGCAACTCTCAGGCTGAGCAGACGTCACCAGGCTGTGTGCACAGCTTTGCGGCTCCTTGAACCACAGACATTTGTTTCAGAGAGTTTACAAACTCTATTAGGCATATCTGGAGCGCACATAAATTCTAATGCATATCACCTATTTTTTGCACTAAAAGGAACTTCAAGATTCAGAAGCCCGTGGCTTTTAACTATCATTTTACTCTACCAAAACAAATTTCATTTGGTTGCCATTATATTAAAATTTGTAAATAGAAACAATTTTCTAGACCATATTTAATGAAAAGAGGCCCTAGGATATTGTCCTTGCAGTGAAAGCTGCTACTTATAAAATCCCTTACTAGGAAAAGCTCTTTGTCTAATTAAAATTCGAACTGTCATTAAAAAAAAATTCTCCATTAGCTGGAGAACACACATCAACATTTTAAGACTCCTAATTTCCAGAAGTTTAGATGTAGTTCCTAATCTATTTTAATGTGGAAACAAGTTAGAATCTGAAATGTAATGCCTCCAACAGTATCAAGACAGCATTCTGTCTTAACAGGGATTCTAGTTTTCTTGAACACACAGCATGTGAACAGACCCAGGAGGACTAGTCAACAGTAGAAAGTGGATTTTCTCTTATGTAAGTAACTGGGTCACTGTCTAATGTCCCTTTAACATCCTAAAACATGAACTACATTCCTATGACAGAGTTAAGAAGGGATAACAGCCAACCTCCTTGACAGATGCCACAGATGAATCTCCATAGCTTTCTCTCCTGTCAAACAGTGATAACGTTATTTTCCCCTTTATTGAACAAATGCTATTTACGTTAATCTCTTTTTTTATTTTACATATTTATAAATAAATTCTCAGAACTTCCAGAAATAAATCAGCTTTACTTGAGGAAGATGGAAAATTATAATGAGTCTTCTCAAGGACTGTGAGCAGCAGCCAAATTTTACTACAAAAAAAAAGAGGGTAAAAATGATCAGATTTTATTTACATTTCTACCCCAACTATCTTCTTAACATGGGGGGGATCACAGAGTAGACCTCCTCATTTCTTTCTCCTATTTCTGTCCTCTGTTGTTCCATTCATCCATCTATTACCCCTGTCTTTCCTCTGCTTCTAGTATTTCTCTCCCTCCATGCATTTCCCTTCAGGGATTTTTGTTCCCTTCTATTCTTGTCTCTTGTCTTGGTAGCTTTCTCATTTCCATTATTACCGCCTTGTTTCCTTCAGATTTCAGCTGTTCTTTTGCCCTTTTTCTTTCCACTTTCATTTTGATGCTACAGAAAGGCAGATGCTCCTCACAGACTTCTGAAACTACCTCTGAATATTCTGTTTTCAGGAAACATACTTGTGAATGAAGTCTTTAATCTAAAGCTAAAGACAAAATTGGTTGGTTTCAGTCTCACATAAAAACAAAAGATCACAAATATTGGCCTGAATACAGGAACAGTATTCCTTAAGGAAGGTCAGTCAGAACTAACCTAACCTCTCCGGCTGCTTCAGAAGCACACTTCGAGGAACATTACTGAAGGAAAAGAGATGCTGTTTAAAAGCAGTTTCCTCTGTGTTTTTGTTCTAAAGACAAGACTTTTGCCAAAATCAGTCTTATTTTTTAGGAAATGCTAATACAACATTTTATACTGGCTTAACTTGGTATATTCTGGCTGGCTAGAACTAATATGCTGTGGTGTTAGAAGTCTCATTTTTTTTTAGCAAAAACTTTAAAGGAATTAAAAATTATCTTCTTGTGCAATTGAAATATTTCTTTTCCAAGCAGTTTATTAGGTTGACTTGCATCTCTTGTACGAAAACTAGCAAAAGAGCTCTCAGGATAGAACTTTTTTTTTCATTAGCTTTCATTCCTCTCATGTCTGAGGCTACCTATCACATTTTTTAAAAAAAAAAACAGGCAGGTTTATTCCTATTTTCCCAAAAGCAATACTGCACACAGCCATGCCTGAAGCTTCACAGTCTCTTGCCTCCTTTATTTTGTAAGCCAATGTCCTGAAGCTAGGCAGTGGCTTGTTACACGCTGATCTGTGATTTAGTTTGGATTTGGAGCTTGACAACCACCTGGCTGACCTCAAAACTTGATACATGGTTGCACATGGTAATTATTCAGGGAAACTGGGAGAGAAAATTGAGTATACTGGGAGGAAAGGGGCAATATAAATCTTTGTTCTGACAACAGTGTAGCTAAATGGACAGTACTTAAATAAATCCATCTGTTATAGCCTGTGTACCTTATATATCTTGTCATTGTGCTATTACTCCTAGGTATTGTAAAAAGAGTCTAGCAGGTTGCTTTTGCAGTTTGTTGCCTAACTGCGCACCTAAGTACGCATTAAGCTTCATGAGAGCAGAGGCTGCCTTTCATCTCCTGCTAACAAAACCAGTACTCCCAAAATGGAAGAATACTTTTACAAGTTTTCACTATTACAGACCATAACATGGACACTTCAAACAAACTGATATGTGCCATAAAAAAAAAAGTGATCTGTATTTGTATTCTGCATACAAACTCTCATACATGGTGTTTCTCCACCTTTTGGGCCAACAGATTACTGTTGAGTGGTCAACATGTAACCAAGCTCCTGATTTTTATTTTATTAATTTACATCTGTGGAATAACTGCAGCCTGCTTACAATGACCTCCACAGGCCACTGCTCTAAAATAGAAAGATCTTCTTGGATACAGTGCATTTGCACGAGTATACCAGTTGTGTTTTTCGAGGTTAAAAACAAGAATTGACTGGGGAAAGGGGCCATTCATTGTGGAACTGAGGCATTACATTAGTAATTGAAAGGTAAAAACCTTAATTGTTCTTATAAAGACCAAAGTGAAGTGCTGGTGGTGCACATGTCATCGCAAGTATTCAAAGTGCTCTACTACCAGGAGTACCTAAGCCAACTTGCTTCTCAAAGCCAGAAGTTGAATATTGTTTAAACTGTACTCAGACACAACTTCAAAAACTAAGAATGCAAGCAACAAAAACGATTATTTTGGAAAGAATTGATATTAATGAGAGGAAATCACTATCCTCTAGAAGGAAACAACTGCCATGAGAATGTCTTCAGAGGAATACACACTTGGAACCAGAGTGGCAGCAAAGATATTTCTATACAGTAAAGATAATGCAGATCCATGTATACATAATAAGTCTTTTCAACAACAGAAATATTTTGATTGGAGTTAAAATATACCTGCTTGGGCTTCTGTTTTATATCATTAGTATACAAACCAGCTAATACCATACCAACCTTCATAAATACAGAATAGACTATATGTTTAACCATACGACATTACTGCAGTCTCTGACACAAACGCTTGTTTGTTGAGCAAGATTTATGGAATGATATACAAGCTATAGGAAGAACAAATTCATCCTTGATTTAATTCTAAGGATTTTCAGCTTTTATGCAAAGGATTACCAAAAAGAATACTATAAGCTGAATGAGGGAAGCTAGTGCATTGATTGTATGAGCTTAAACACAGAAAGTCATTATTAGTTGTGAGCCAAGGTGAAACTGATTTCAGTCTTTGCCACTCGCTCCTTGGAGCAACAAGATCTGCTGCAGAGGCTCCTTAGAGTTTGCCTTGACTTCAAAGACAGTAGAATCAGGCCCTGGTATGTGAAGAAGGCGGGGGGGAGAGGTTCCTCTATATTTTCACAAGCAATCTCTCTGGGCAATTATGGATACGTGCTGATAGATTCAACAGGAAAATTACTTCAGTCTTCCTGAAAATAATTATAACTACTCTTACCTATGCAGCAAGCTGTAGCAGATTCTCAAACTGTTTACAAACTTGCCCGCAACTGAAGCATAGTCTTATCTAAAAAGGAGTGCTGTGCTCATTCTGCACCAGCTTTTCTGAACAGCTTTTAGCCAATGCCCTTAAGTTTTTAGTTTTGCAAGCCAAAACAGAGTTAGCTACAACTAGATTTTGACCAGAACAATGAGATTAATAGTCCTGCTTTGTGAATGAGACAGGAAACATATGCAAACTAAACCCTGGTGCCTTGGCTTTTCCACCCACATGAAAAAAGAGACTTTCAACTACATCGTTACAGTTTTACCTAATTCTGATAAAATTTGATAGTTATTCCTCATGCCTGACCCTGGTAGCTTCCAATTTGAACCATTCTCCAAAGGTTCTCCAGTGTTTTAAAGGAGTTAGGCAAGTATTTATCCTCATTTCCCAATTAGAAAAACTGAGGCACTGCAACGGCTTCTTGCCATGGAAACTTCTAGTTAAAAGTGAAAGATACGTGTGATCTGCAAAGAAACTACTGATCTACCTAAGGCCACAGGAAATGCTGATGTCAAACCCCCGAGCCGAATTCAGGAACTGCCACCTCCTTACCCTGGTTGCGAACCCAGGGTAAGGACCTTACCCTCCAGATCTGCAACTCGGATCCCCCCTCCCATCACACTTGGCAGAGCTGGCTGGGTCTTGAGCAGCTCAAGGGGGGCACTCCTTACCCATCTCCGGGGTCTACGTTCCAGCCAGATTTCTGGGAAGTCTATTTTACAGTGGCTGTTTAACACCAGGAGAGCTGTAGTTTGTGCAATAGCAAGAGGTGGAGAAGGCAACAGAAATTCACCAAGCACTTCGCAAAGGATAATCAAATGCTATGCTTCCTAGATTCACATGGCGTTTCTTGGAAGCTCCACGCAAGGGGCAATCGGTGTGAAACTACTTAATTTACAATCCTAGTATAAAAAAGGCAGTGGTAATATGGCTGCATTTGTAGGCATGAGTAATGCTCTTCCTAAAAGCCGGAGAAATACGAGGATCCTTGTGCCTTCCACAAACAATGAACGGAGACGACAAAATAATCCCCTGAACGCATTACCCCAACTGTCCCCATTATGCAAACAGTAACTGGGAAAGCGTCCTGGGGAGGTGCCTTATATAATTCCTTGCTCTGAACCCCCCTTCGCACGCAGGCAATCTCTCTCTCCTCTCACCCACTGGAACTCACGCCCAGGACCACGCGTGCCGGGCGGGGAGCACCACGAGGCTGACCGACCAGCCCGCCGCCGGGCCGGGGCAGAGCCGGGCAGGCGGGGCCGGCCGGCGGCAGCGCAGGAGCCGCGGAAACTTTGCGCC
>JAVJGG010000007.1:6669506-6700933 GCA_035590195.1 Aviceda cuculoides | reverse complement strand
CGGAGGAGCCCCGCTGCCGCCCCGACCCTCCTCCCGGGCGAAAGCAGGGAGAGGAGGAAGGAAGGCGGCCGGTGAGGACGTTGTACCGGTCGCCTCTCCCCGCCCGCCGGCGACGAGCGGGCGGCGGCCTCCGGGGGCAGAGGGGCGGCGGCAGGGGGCTGCACAGCGCAGGGCTGGGGCGACTTACCCATCGTGCCGCCGCGGCCTCCTCCACCTCCTCCTTCCCCTGCTGCTGCTGCTGCTGCTGCCACCGCCTCTCCGCTGGCGCGGAGGAAGGCGCAGGAGGCGTGAGCGGGGCGGGCGCGGCCGCGGCGCGGAGCCTGCGTGCGGCGCGACTATGAGTCAGGGTAGCACATCCGGGCAAGGCCGCTTGGGAGGCACCACGCACCCCGCCCGCTCGGCGGCACCCTGCCGCCGCCCGCTGCCGCCGCTGGGGAAGGGAGGGAGGAGGCGGTGCGGTACGGAGCGGAGCGGAACGGAACAGAGCCGGCGGCAGCGCCCCCGGCCGCGAAGGAGAGAAGGAGCTGAGGGGCGGGGAGCGCTCCCCGCCCCTCACCGCGGCCCCAGGCCTCCTTTGTTAGAGGGGCTGGGTCGGGGCCGCCCGCCGGGCCGGGCCGCGGGGCGCATGGCGGTGAGGGGGGACTGAGGGGCGCCGGTCCGACTGTTTAGGTGCGGTGGCCCCCGCGCTGCGGGCGCCTGAGGCCGTTCCTCAGTTTTCCGGCCGCCCCACACCTGTCCGGGTCCTCCGGGGAGGAGGGTCTGAGGCTTTACCTACGGGGCGGCGGGCAGGAGGATTTTCCTGCGACGCTGGCTGTCCCTAAACGTTTTGTGGGAGGCAGGCCGCTTCGGCTGTTGGCCGGTGAGGGGGAGCGGGGCTGGACACCGGGGTAGGCGGTGGGGCAGCGGGCGCCCAGAGGGCCGAGCCCGGCCTCTTCGAAGTTCCTGCAAAGGCCCAGGCCCCGCCGAGGCTCCTTCTCCCCCGCGGCTCCCCGCCGCGGGGTCGGGGCGCAAGCTGGATGTAGCCGGGCGGGGTAGTGGTTTGAAAATGGGGAGCGCGGCGTCTAGATTCGTATTTAAGAATATGGACTCGAGGAGGAGCATTTTGCAGGAAAGGGGGGGGAGGGATGAAGCTGGTTGGAAAAACCGGCTTTTAGGTGGGCTCTGTGAGGAAAAGAATCGGCGGAGGAAACCGCCGGGTGAAGTCCAATTGCTGTACGTTTTGCTGAGCCAACGTTACGAGTTTTACACCCAAAACTGAAAGGCTTCTGCACAAGGTAGTTATGTGTGGAAGGCATTTTTAACAAGAAAATGAATCTTTGTATTCAGTGTTCCCCCTTCCTTTCTGCCCTGGGACGCTCAGTCTCTGTAACGCAGGGAACAATGAGGAACTGTTTGCTCTTACAGTCCTCTCATTATAGCACTTTTACTGGGAACCATTTGGGGGGCGGTGTGTGTTTGAAATTAATTGAGTAGCTCTTGTAGCATTTTCACTTTTTCCAAATCTTTCCATATTTATGCAATTCACAGGGTCACCTGAATAAATCCTGAAGTATGGTTAAATAGAGTAGGACCAAAGAGCATGATAGAAGGTCTTCTTGCCCCATAGAAATGGGTACCCCAGGGACCATTCAGATGAGCGATGCAAAAAGAAGTTGCAGATGAGCCAGCCCCCACAGTGGCTTCACAAGTGACACCGGTAGTCCCTTTGACCAGCAGTCAGCAGCTGCCAGGGATTTCCTCTCTGGAAGAGGTCCTGGGAGCTTTCATGCCTGTAAAAGGGCAGTGTGATATGACAAGCAAAGAATAATTAATCGGTCCTTCTGTGGAGTACAGACTGAATGTGTTGGGGTTTGTCCATTTACTTTCATGTAGCCTTATGATTCACCAGTTCTTTCCTTAGGACATCAGCAGAATTTTGCAGTTGACTTAAGCAGGGTTAACCACTGTCCCAGCATGCAGAACTCGACACTGTAGATATGTAATTTTATGATCAGCTGATACTGAAAATTAGTATGTTTTTACAATGACTAGACAACCGAAACACTTTTGTTACTGTTTTCTTTGTACTGCAACTGCAGAAAACTCAAACCAGAACATGTTGGTTTTTTAACTGCAGGGTTTGTCTAGTTCAGTACCTAATAAAATACAGGGATTCTTAAAAGAATGTAAGTGGTGAAAAGTTGTATTTTTCTGCTTTCATCTATTTTCAAATCTTGCCTGAAATTCATCTTTGTCCCGTGTTTTTGCATCCTTATTTCTTTTGCTCAGCAGTAAATTTTGCTTTGGCTTTGTCCCCCACGTTTCCTCTACTTGTCTGGGGAAAAAGGCAGTGAAATTCTGTTCTTATCAATCCGTCTCTGAGGGATCATAGAGGAGATATTCCACGTATTAGCCCACATTATTTCCCACTTGGATACCTGGTATCAGTCAGAGCAAGCTGTAAAATGTATGGGTTTCACAAGTTTACTTGCATGTCCTGTTTGAAATGCACACATATATCTTTGCAAGACCCAAAAAGGTAAGAATGTTACCTGCTCCAAGAGAGGGTTTTGAGTACAGTGACTTCTAAAGAGTTCTGCTTTCAAAAAAAATGCCAGAAAGAGGCCTGGCACTACAGAACATCTTTGATTATAGTTGTTTTTAGTGAATCCAGAAGAATGGTGCAAAACTAGGGAGACTTTTTGATCTTTTGACTGAATGCTTATTAAATCTAGGAGAGAAAGAGAAAACTCCAAAGGAGCTGAGGACTTGATTTTTGTCTCTTTCTCAATTAGGTAAAAGTTTACCACAGAACAAAGGGGCTGTTGTAAAGAAAAAAAATCCAAATAAAGTCCTGCCATTCTTGCAGTTGAATGCAAGATTCTGTATGTATGGCTACTTGTGGTATAGTGCAAAAGGGAGAGGAGTCTTCACAAGAGGAATTTCCATCTCCAAGAGACTATATGGAAGAACTTTGGGCCGTCAAGCTTTAGATACCATATCTGTTGAAGACAATACACAACATCAGTGCACTGAGTTTTTTTTTAAAGTGATTAGCACCTGTGAAGTGTGGTGCAGTGATGCCTGTGAGAATATCTCATTAAAAACAATGAAACGATGGTGTTCTTGATGTATTCGTCAAGGAAAAAAATAATTAAAACCCAAGTTTTTGAGGAAAACTGGGAACTAGAAGCAAAGTATTAAGTTACCAGTGAGGGTTGCAATAGAAATTGGGAAGAAACCTGTACAAGCACACTCTGGATTTCAGGGAATGTTTAATTTCAGCAGCAGGGAAGAGCATGAAAGATTCTTTCATAAAGATATCCTTTAGAACAGCTTATGAGATCACAGTTTGTTTCTGCACTTGTAATGCAGCTGTGAAAATTGGGTTGTAGCCTACAGAAATTATGAAATTATTAACAAGTGCTGTCTCTGCACTCTCAAACACTGACTATGTCTGCTGTCCTGCAGGAAAATGGAAAATTGGGTCAAAGTGACCTTCCAGTGCTTACTACTTCATGAATTTTCTTTTTCATACCTTGCATCAGTTTCAAATTCTCAGCACATCTTCTCACCCCTGACATAGCAACTGCTTGAAAATCTTGCGTACATTATATCATTTAGTTTGGTACAAAGACATATGTAAGGAATGTATTTTTAACTGCCTCTGTGCTGGTGTTAGAAACCTACATGAGCAACAGGAGGATGTTGGGATGCTCGAATACATAGGGAAATATGATATGGTACTATAAATTAGTGGAATTTGGATCATCTGGTGGAAATAGGCTGTCAAAACTTGTTCCATAAGTAAGGAAGGGCAAAGCAGAAGTGTGAGTAGCGCTTTACCCCTTGTTTCCTATTAGATGCACAGACAGCCCTCCGAGTCCTGGCACCTTGAGAAGTCTGAGTTCTGGTAAAACTAGAGGTGGAAACGGTACAGGGCTATCTGTGAACTTGCACATGGAAAACAGGACAAGCTACTTCTTGAGATCTTCCTCTGATATGTGAATGGGAAGACAACACAGTGTGCACAGGGACAGAGTGTTGCCAGGGATGACTTGATGCCCTTCTCCTGAGAGTAAGCTGCCTCACATTTTCCATGGGATAAGAGCAGTTATTAATACAGAAGTGAACACCTGACCTTGTTCTATGATAACTCATTCATGTTCCCATATCTGGTGTGTAAGTATTCATGATAAAGCCTTTCTGGTAAGTGCTGGAAGTTGAAGTTAGAAAACTCCAACCTTGACATAAGGTACAACTTACTAGTTGTGAGTGCAATTTAAATACCAGAATGGCTGACCTGGGAAAGTGAAATCTGAGAAACTCATGGGGTTTTTGTATCTCTCAATCACAAACTTTCAAAAAGCAAAGCTTTAATCTGGCTGAAGGAAAAATCTGTGTGTTATGTGTAAGCGTCTATGCGTTGTGTGTCATCCTACAAGACTGCAGTAACCCTGTCTGGCCTGAAAATTTGGGACTTTTGGAATTACCATTATCTTCCGCTTTCTTCCTGGGTAATGAGGAGAGTAAAAATGGCATATGATGACGCTTGGCACCTTTGTAACACATGAAGACAGTAGCTATAGGCTAGTCTAACATTTTAGAGCTGAAGGATGTTTCCTGCACAGTCAGGAAGGAAATTCTTCCTTCTTCCCTTAAAATGTAACTGGGCAGTTGTATTATTTTTTGTTTGCTTGCTACAGTTTTGTATTTATTATGGTTTTCCCACAGCCCTCAAGAAGAGATAGGAGAGCAACTGGAGGGGAAAATTGCTCCAAAATTATTTTGCATGTATAAAATCTACTTGAAAGATGCAGTCGCAAGATCTAGGCTTCAGAAAGACTTTGCTTCCATGTGACATGGATAGGGGCCTTACCTATATTTACCTTTCCCTTCACTATGGGAGATGGTTTGCCAGCTGCACTCTCTCTCTGTAAATCTCATCTAACCAGCATCCAGTCATACAGCTGTCTTGGGTATGAGAACTTGGTGGTTCCCCTTCCTCGGTGGTGATACACAGTCCAATTTGACTAAATCCCACTAGGGCTCAGGTGAGTAAAGTCAGACTAATCTATGGACCATTTAGGTTAAATTTATTGGCCTGTGATACACAGATGACCTAATGGCCCCTGCTGGCATTATACTTAAGGCAGTGATTCAAGACAGCTGAGGGGGCTGGGAGAAAAAAAGAAAAAAAAAAAAAGTAGAAAAGGATGAACTAGCTGTCTGTGTTATAGCCCTTAAGGGTGAGTGAGAACTCAACTTTTCTCAGTTATTTAAACACCATAAAATTAAAGGGGCTAAAGTGTTCACTGAAAAGGGGTTTTGTCTGCAGCCATCTCCAGCTGTTCTGTAAGTATTTTCTTCCTGATATTGACTTGCTATCATCACCTAATTTTAGTCATTTTCCTGCTTAATGTAGAGGAATGTGAAAGAACATTGGAAAAAAACCCCAACTTTTTGTAGATTCATGCCATTATTTCTGAGTGAGTGCTAATACAGAATCATGTTCTTAGGTAAAGGTTTATTTTGGAGTTGTTAGATGCGCCAAGCAATTACACAGTGCTCTTTATTTTCACTTTTATACCTTTATTATATCTTGATTTGTGTAAATTGCATGTTTTGGGACTTAACCCAGTGAAGTGCATGCATCTATGGCCGATTTTGCTACGGTGTGTTTTATTGAAGTGTTATGAAGCATTTTGTATTTAATGTTATAATTTATTACTACATAAATAATGCTACTTCTCTAGTGAGACAGTTATGTCCTATTTATTTCTCTGTTTCCATCAATTTCTCTACTTTGGTGCAAATAAAACTAAGCCCCATAAGTAACTTCTAATTTGTAAAAACAACTTCTGTATTGATAATACGGATGGAGATAATTTGAATTCTACCTAAACCATAATAATTGCAAGAGAAAAGCTGTAGCTAAGTAAGGCCACTGTGTTCAACTGTTAGTGATGCATAAAGCAAAAGATTATAATACAAAGAAAAGAACATTTTAGGGTAGAGTTACAGGAAAGACCTGGTTTGAAATATCTCCTTTTATACTTTCTAGGCAGTATAGGCAAGTTACTTTGGTCTGTGGTTGTATGTCCACGAGGATAGCCTTTCAACAACTGATGGATAAGAATCAATCTATTGTTCATGGTATGTGTTCTGGCAGAATCAAACAGGAAAAAAAAGTCCCAAGAAAAACTCCACTATGCTTTAGCATGTGGTATATCCCTCAATGCCAGGTTCAATACTGCAGTGCTTTAATAACATCAGTAAGCTCTCAGAATTTAAATAAGACTTTAAGGAGGTGTGTACGCCAGCCTTTCTTATTTAAATCTTTCTGCCCCTTTTCAACCTTGCAATCCAGTGAGTTTGAGCTTCCCCAGTACTCTTTAACTCTTTCTTTATTTCGACTCCATTTGCTTTGTCCCTGTCAGGAAATAACTTTGCCACACTTGACAACCAAACTAATGCTGAGTGAAGTTAACAAGCGAACAATGTATTAGCCAGATGACTGTCTTCAGACAAATTTGCAACTCTGAGGCACTGTCTTGCCTTACTATTGCCCACAACATGCTAGTGTTACATTAATTTGGAGAAGGGAATATCCATTTGCCTGGAATGTGTCATTTTAAAGCCTGTCTTTAGTTCAAGCAGATGAAATATGAACCCTGTGGTTTATTTAATTTTTGGTTCTTTAGTACAGGAATTCAGGCTACATTTTAAGGTAGCAAAAACTCTTTAGTGTGTATATATGCAGGACCCTGTATGTTTTGCAGTTCCTTAACTGTAAAACTGGCTTAAGGTTTCATTTGAATTTAAGAAACAGAACTTTCACTAAATATATACATATCTATATCTTCACATATATTGAATATGTATATGTCTTTATGCACACAAATATGTATACATATATACATATTTCTGGGATATTTAAAAAATATAAATAGGGTATGAACTGAAAAAAAAGTCTTTTTGCATTCGTGGAAGTCTGAAACAATAACTCTGAATAATCACAGACAAAATTCTTAGGCTTTAATTTTTTAATATTATAGAATTTAGCATTTTCCCAGATATGTTACAGCCTTCACATTCCTGTTGAAGGCACCATTTTGCTGCAGCTGCATGTCCCCCTCCTTTTTTTTTTTCTTCTTTTTTTCTTTCTACCCCTTGAGCTACTGCAACCCATATTTCTCTGACTGCATTCCACAACGTAAATAATTAGTTGCACCTAGTTGTCCTGTGCCTTGGAGGTAGAGCCGGCTTTGCAACCAGGCAGCTCCAGGTATAACCTGGTGATTTGAAGTAATTTTTTGAGTTGCTGTTTTTCCCAGGCAAGCTCTCAAAGCTCATACTGTATTTGCGATACTGCAAGAAACTTGGCCTGTAATAACATCTGCAATTTCTGTAGCCGAAAGCATGCAGTTGGGCAAATCTGAGAAGAAAACTGACTTTTCAGATAGACGTTGAGCTCTGGTCTGATCTGCTCACTCTCAAAGTTCTTTTCCTTGTATTTTCTTCTATCATGCAGCTCAGGAAGTTGGGGTGTAATAGCAGCTTATGCTGTGAAAGTGATTAATGTGTAACACCAAAGGCAAGGCATGTGTCTGTGTGTGTAAAGGGTGCATGAAGGAGCAATCAACTGCAAGTGCTGTTTCAGGCAATGAAGGTGCTGGTGTTCATGAAGGGATTAGTAAGTGTCTCCTTCAATGTTGTTAGTTGTGATTTTCACGTTCTTTTAATCTCTCTCTCTCTCTCTGTTGAAATCTAGGTACTTGGGCTGGGATAAAGTTAATTTCCATCGTAGCTAGTATGGGGTTACGTTTTTTATTCATGCTGGAAACAGTGTTGATAATACAGAGATATTTTCCTTATTGCTGAGCAGTCCTTACACAGAGCCAAGGCCTTTTCTGCTTCTCACCCCACCCCACCAGTGAGGAGGCTGGGGGGGCACAAGAAACTGGGAGGGGACACAGCTGGGACAGCTGACCCCAACTGACCAAAGGGATATCCCAGACCACAGGACATTGTGCTCAGCCTATAAAGCTGCGGGAAGAAGAAGGAAGGGGGGGACGTTCGGAGTGATGGCGTTTGTCTTCCCAAGTTAAGTGTTACACGTGACGGAGCCCTGCTTTCCTGGAGATGGCTGAACACCTGCCTGCCCATGGGAAGTGGTGACTGAATTCCTTGTTCTGCTTTGCTTGCGTGCATGGCTTTTGCTTTACCTATTAAACTGCCTTTATCTCAGCCCACGAGTTTTCTCACTTTTACCCTTCCGATTCTTTCCCCCATCCCATTGTGAGAGAGGTGAGTGAGCAGTTGTGGGGTACTTTGTTGCTGGCTGGAGTTACACCATGACAGTCCACAAAGCTGAATTTTTCCACTAAAATGTATTTACAATAAGTTTACAGTCTTTTGTCCCTTCGTTGTCTTGCTATGTGTACTAGTTGCCTTGTGGTATTTAAGTGTCTCAGTATAAAAATACTTTGATTTCTGCAATATTGTTTGTATTCAATATACACCATGTATAGAGATAGCAGTGATCTAAATTGCAAATGGGTGGCATAATTTTTCAAAGGTAGGTATATCTTTGAAAATATCTATAGCTATACTACTAATGCATGGGTTGAGTGAATAAACATTTTGCATATTTTCAGCTATTCATATGGCTATATATTTGTGCACATACATGCAAAGTATTTTGCACATTCAAGTGGTGTTAATGCTTGCCGTTAATACATGGTTGAAAATCACTCCTATGTGTCCAGAAAGATTTAAGCTGGTAGCTGCAACTGTGTCTGAATTTATTAAAAGAGAAAGAAAGAATACTGTAAATGTACTGTACTGATGTAAGCACTTTCTGTTTATGTAGTTTCTGAACGTGCTGTAGGCTGTCATTGGCATATTTTGTCCCCTTGTGATTCACTAGAGATTTTCACCTGAGAAATCAATTGCACCAGCTCCTGACACATATAACAAACCACACACAGCTCTCAGGTTCTACAAAACATAAGCAATGAAAAAGATTCTATTTGGTCAAACTGCTGTTTGATTTACTCAAGACTGCAAGCTAGAAAAAACACTAGGTTTGCAGTTAACCCAAATACTGCTAGTATTCAGGGTACACAACCTAATATTGGTAAGACTGATATTCTAGGACATTAGTATTTAATCTTGTAATTGAAAATACAGTAAATAAAAAATTAATTTGAAATGAAAATACTCTAAGAATTAGAAAAGATGTACATATTGGATTTTGGCCAAAGGAATGCAGATATGGTTTCTAATTCACCATTAATTTGGGTTTCTAGGAAATATGAACACTTATTTATCTATGCAAATTGATTTATAATAGCATGTTTGGTTTGCCTCATTTATAGGATTGCTACCTAATGAGGAAGCAATATGAATAGTATCTATGGATGCTGGATTTCTTCTTTTTCCCCTTTTAAGGCTATTAAATAAGGCTATTTCTCTAAAATACAAGCTTTATAGCTAACTATCAACAAAATACCAAAGATGCACTTTAAATACGGAAAGCATGTTTTTACATAAGTGAATACATGAATAGTGAATTATGCTTTCACTCTGCTGGCAAGATTGTATCTCGCACCAGTTTAGTAGTGGTGCATGGATGGAAGGGCAAGTGGGTAGAATGCATCCCTAAAAGACACGTTCCCATAGCATGCTCTTTTGTGGTTGGTGCATGATGATGTAAAGTCAATGGTACTTGGTGGCATACCAGTTCTTTTTGGTCATCTGTTGTGACTAGTCACTGTGTTGAACAGAGACTTGGTGCCCTCTGTAGCTTTTTTGCATTTGCTTCTCTGTTTTGTCCTCAAGTGCTCATGCGTCATGAATCATTTGCAACTCTGGTTTCCTTGAAGCTTGCTTTTTGCTCTGCTTGACAAACGTAGTGGTTGTGTTTTATCCACTGACTTGCAGGCCAGTTGCCTGTGCCATCTGTGTAAATTATGTGTGTCCTACCACTATTTTATCTGCCATTTACACCCTGCACTGAAATACTTTCTGAATGACACCACAATGTCATCCCCAGATCTCATCGCACACCTGGTCTCAGACCCTGATCAGTCAGAATGAGAGGTATTGCCCTTGGCACCTTTTATGTTTTCTGTGCTGAACTGCATGAACAAGCTGGAGCCATTAAATTACGAGACTGGACAGAAGAATTTTTTTTTTTTTTTTTTTTTTTTTTTCCCCATACCCCACCATACTTTGGCGTGAGTGTTCTGAGACTTTGCGTGTGTGTGTGCTGATAGTAATTACAGAGACTCAAGATACCATGTTACCATGTATTCAAGTTTTTGACATAAAAGCCCTTGTCTGATTCTTCTGAATAATGTTAAGGACATTACTCAGAAGGCGATACTCATTCTTTTTACATTTACCAGTGTTGCTGAGGATACAGTCTTAACTCCTCTCTCCTTTGCTGTTGACAGATGTTAATTTTGAAATAGCTTTTCAGCTCACATGTCAACTCCTTACTAGCAAGCCTTTAAAGTACACCTGGAAGCCTTCTGCTTGTTGTCTTCTGTTGAATGTAGCTGTGCATCTCACTAAGTGCCTCAATTCTAAACACTGTCATCAGAGATTACTCAGTACAGTTTGCTTCCCTGCTATCAGTCCAAATCTTTTATTAGCTTCCTCTTGTATAAGCCTACTTCAGCACAAAATAAAATCTCCATTGTTATGTGAGTCTGTACAGTAGTTTTCCCTCTATTAAAAAAAAAAAAAAAAAAAAAAAAAAAAAAAAAAAAAGGGAGATTTCCAGAAGAATTACCTTTTCAGACCATAAAGAAAAAGAGGAGGGCAACCCATATTGGGCTTAGACCAATGATGTTTCGTGTAACTCTGAAATCAGTTACAGCAAAAAAGCCTTTTTACCTCTAGACAGATTTCACAACAAAGTATGTATGGCATGTGTAAGGACAGTAGTATTTGGATCTACAGCTCCTTGATGTTTATGTGTTTTGGAAAAGCAAGATTTTTGTATTCCTGACCCTGCTGATTGTCAGGTAACTTTAAAAAATATGTCTTTAAAAAGAAAGTAAAGAAAATAAAAAATGCCTGAGAATTTTGGAAGTAATTTTATTTTTTTCCCAATGAGTAATAAGTTTTGAAGAATTATTTTTATTTAGTGAGCAAGAGAACTAACTAATGAAGAGAGAGCTAGGTACTGAGTATGCCCAGATAAATATATCTACGCTTTTGTTCCTGAATTTACATTTTTGCTCTTTTGTAGAAATGATGAGTTTCAAAACTGATTCATTTTGTCTTTAAACTTTTTGCCATATAAAGCAAAACATATTTTACTCACAATGGTATTAAATCTGGGTTGTTCAGTTAAAAGGACAAGCTGTGAAGTTACATAAATGTTGGAGAAGAAACGGTAAAAAAAAGAGACTGGTACTGTATTAGACATCCTACTAGTTGTTTTTGGAATAAAAAGTTCTGAGGCCCTTCAGCTTTCCAACTTATATTTTTGTGGCATAGTCTTCCTGTTCTTTGTCACAACTTCCCTACCTCTACTTCAAAATAATAATCCCTTTACAATATGTTATTCACTACTTACATAATGTGTGATACAGTCTTATAATATATTGCAACCAGGTTCTGTCTAAATCATCATCTACTGAAGGGAAGCATTTAAGAACATGATTAATTCTAAACATTGTGAAGTTCCATTGTGAGTTCCATGTTTATGCTGAATCCCAGCTGAAAGCATATTATCATCTGATTATATTCAGAGATGAATAGCCTATTGTTTTTTAGATACATAAACTTAAATTGTTAGTCCTTCTGCCCTAAATTCTAAGAATATCATGCTCATTCATCATTGCTGCTATTTGCATACTTAAATCTACGTTGATTCAAGTATAGAATACAAAGACATAGTTTAACATGCTAAAATGTGAGAAATGTGATTAGAAAGTGGATGAGTTAGGAAGGTAAGATAAAGATCACAGTAATTGGGATAATTAACAATTTTTAAAAACCTAGAGCATGATATATATTTACAGTAACCCCATGTATCCTCTTTAGCGGTAAGAAGAGCCTTAAAACTAGCACAATTTTTTACTGCAATATTCAACATAAAGATCTGTTTCCTGCAAAGATTAAGCTGCTATAAAAGAATAAATCTGGAGGTTGGAGTGTGTTTGGTCCCTTTCCACTTGCCACACTTAATCAGTAAATGCTCTATTGTTTGGGGGTTAAATTTGTGCTACGTTGCTGATGTCTGAGGGGATTCTTATTCTCTGCTCATTAAAAATATGACCATTGCTCCCTTTCATACCTAGTTTTCTCATCCACAGAAATTGGGATGATGGTTTGTGCCCAGTCCCATCAGGATGAGGAATCAGCATGCGGGTAAGGAATGTGCTTCGACCCCGAAGTGTAGAAACACACGTACCCCCAGTGTAGACATTTCTTGAATGAGTTGTTCTTTGTATTAATAATTTAGCTCTCTGTGGTACTGCAGTATAACTTTTTTACTAGCTTTTGTATGCTTGCATGTGTAATGAAATATCCCTTGTTGGAATATTGACCTCTAGATCTAGCAGCTAGGATCCTATTACTTCAGCTACTCTGTTAGGCTGTATTTTTTGTTCTGGTGCCCCAGTTAGAAAAAGAGCCATAATAAAGTTTACTTCCCTTTACAGCACAGTTCCGTGATTAGCATTTAAGTCCTTTTTAGGTCTGTATTAAATTCCTTTACCTCCTGTTTTATCTGGTACAGATTCCCTGTAATAAATCATGCATTTAGATTTTAACATAGAATAATCTCTCTGCAGTTTTGAAGTATGGCTACAAATAGGCTGATATACGATTCAATGTGTTTCTCATAAAGTAATTTTAAGGAAGATAGAAGAATGTAAGCAAAGTTTATCAGTCTTGAAGAACACAGAACTGGCTAGCATTATCACCTGTGCTTTTCTTTGACGAGTTCTTGGTCAAGAGCAGATTATTTTTTAGCCAGAAGATGCATCTAGGCTCTCTCTTCAATTTTATAGAAATACACTTCCACACATCTACTCAAAGAGAAACTTCACTAGGTGATAATCACACCTCTGTTTGTAGAAAATGATTACAGTCTTTTCAACTACACTGACAATGATAAAATGTAATAGCACATTGTCTGGTGTAACAGTTGGTACTTTTATGCCATACTTCTGGTTTTACAGTGCTTGTTACTGCTTTCTGCTTACAGTATCTGTAAATGTTCTATTATTCATTTAAGTATGTTTTACCACAATAAAAACAATTTTTAAATGTACTCCTCCCTTTTCTGTACATTTTACTTTATAACATTTTGTAGAAGGAAAAATACATTTCATTATTTTTATTTAGATTAAAATATAAAACTTTGCTAAGAAATAACAAGAATTAAATTGCAATGATTCATTACTGCTTTCTTAAATTGTCAGGTGGTTAAGGTGTTCCACCATTCATTCTCTCTCAAATTCTTTGTTAGCAAATATGTTATGTGACCATCTGAGAATCCTCTGAAAAGGCAAAAGGATGAATTTTGCCAAATAGGTTAGCTGCTGAGATAGATTTTTTTTTTTTTTTTTTTTTTCCTCAACGTTACGAAAATGGAGACAAGTAAGTTGCTTCTGGATTTTAATCAGCCAAGCTAAACCACTCACTAATATTATCATGACAATTAATTGTAGATATATTTAGAGATGAGACTTATTTAATAAAGGGAAAAACAGTACACTGAAGGTAATTAATGTTTGCCAGCCTGTATTATAAAACCTGTTGCTAGCAAAGATTGATAATTCCTGTCTTCATTTTGAAAAGTTTTTACCTAGCTTTTCAGGGCCACAGAGCATACACGTTTAACTAACGTGCACATGCATAGGTATCAGATTCTACTGACTGGCTGAAGTAGACTGTTAAGAAGTTCTGAGCCTTAATGTAAAAATCTCTTTAAGCCAAAAATATGCCTAAAGAATTAAAAAGAATAAAATGTTTGTGGTTAACATTTTAAAAATTCAATATTGGGAAATATTATTCAATATTATAAAAATATTTCAAAATTTAAAATTATTTTTCACAAGAGAATCTCAGCATTACTGGTTTTTATTCATTCTTCATTAAGACCTTTGTATGCAAACTTCTTGGAAGGAAAAAAAAAAGTTGCAAAAAAGTTGCATAAAAGTTGTGAGTAGTAAAAGAATATAAATAAGGGAAGATATATGCTTCTAAATCAACTCCACCCTTCCCTCCAGCAGTTGTATACCTGTGGCTGGTTCAGCACCCACAGGAGTACTTCCTCTTTTCTCTGCTAACGTCACGGATTCTAGCTTTTTGGAAAGAACTTCTGAGTTCTAGACAATTGCTTAGACTTGTCTTTTCTGATCCTAGGGCTTCTTTTTGTCCTGTTGTGGGTTTTTTTTTGGTGGGTATTTTTTTTCTTAGGAGCAACTTTTTTTGTCGTATACCAGTTCTTGTGACAAATTCTGTATATGTGGCACTGGATATTGGAAGTCCTGCAGTATTACTGTTGTCATGTAGATCTAAAGGCAGACAGTTAAAGGTGCATTAACCTCTTCATTCAGGAAATCATCCCTTTTCAGTTAAGCTCATATTCACTTAGCACTGAAGTTGAAATTTAAGAATGTATGTCCATTTCGGTGCCTGCCTGCTTATTTTCCTCAGTACTGGTGATTTGCTGGCATCTCAGTGCAGGCATCTTCAGCAATTTTCCTTTTGGAGTTTGAGCCTCACATTATAACAACACAAATAGAGTTTAAGTCACTGAGACTTATACATGTTCTTAAGTGTTTCCTTGAATTAGATTCAGGAAACTGGAATCAAATACATTTCTGATGTTAGGCTTGGTGGAAATGACTGTCTGGGTGTATGTTTTAAAATGCTTATATTGTACAGTGCTACAAAGTATGATAGATACATATTATAACCTGCAAGAAGTGTTTTCTGTATTCTTTTACAGAAATTCAAATAGATTATTCTTGTATTGTTAGTATAACATTAAATAATTTTAAGAGTGAAGCTACAAATGTTAAAATGAAATTTGGAGGTTTTTTGTCATCAATGTTTTTGACCTTTCCTGATTCTTGTAGTAGGTGTTTACTTTTGCAATTATTGCATGAATGTTCTCTATAAAATATGCAAGTTGAGAAATATGACTAAGTTGCTGTTTTTGTAATAACCATGGTTGTTTAATTTTCAAGTTTTATTATTTAATGTTTTATTAATATAACATGTGCTCTTCATTTTAAAATATAGTGTACAACTCTGATACGTAGAGTATGTGAAACAAGCAGTATGCTCTGAAATTTACTTCAGATCATTAGTTTTAATGTTAACAGGATTCATACGAACTAAAATTATAAAAGACAATTTAAAATGAGTTATTTCTAAAAGACTAACATTTCTCTGTACTCTAGAAATTTCGGGTCAAAGAAAATACTGAAAAACTATGGAAACCAGTATCTGTCTTGCAATAACAAAAGAACAACAGCAGTTCCCATGGTAGGAAAGCTTCCCCGATTACTGTAATTCCTGTATTGTTTTTAAATTATTGAATGAAAGAGGGTCGGTGGGGCCAAGTTCTTGTGCATCTTAGCTCAGCTGAACTAAACAATTATTCTTGAAGAAAGTCCAACTTTTTTTTACGTTGCCTACACAGTGATATCTGTGAGAAAAGCATCTTGCAAAATGCATGAAACTGCAATGTACTTTAAAAAGTACTTTCTTTTTTCATTTTTTGTAGTGGGTTTTTTTCCATTTTTGCACACTGATCAAGTTTTTAGAACACTGTGATCATAATGTCCTTTTCCTAACAATTACAATTTATTCAGAATGCAGCATCGCACTTGTGTAGTTGCACCTTCTGTTCTGGCATTGCGTTTGTTAATGAAGTGTGTTGTTTGCTTCCATTCTGCAGTATTTTTTCTGTCTCTAAATTCTACAGATTGTCTCTGCATCCTCTCAATATGGAATTATCTTTATTTCTAACACTTACAAATTGTTCTCCTGTTCTAGATGATTACAATACATTAAGTACCTTTATATTCTACACTATCAACAGTCCTGGACAGCACGTATGAAAAGGTAATTGTGGGTAGATTACCGGTTGTGAGGAGTCATAAGAAGCCGTTGGTACATCTGAAGGAAATAACAGAGACTTGGGCAAGGCATGAACGTGTAGGTCATGGGAAGCTCTCAAGTTTCTAGGAAAGGTTTTATGGGCAAGAGCCACTGGTTCTGGTCCAGTGGGGCCCAACTGCTACTCTCCTGAAAGGAACGGGAAGCCATGTAGCAGGGCAGAGTAGGCCATCTTGGGGAAATGGAAGTTTTAAATCTCTCAGCTGCTTATAGTCTAAAACAGTGTCTACCTTGGGTAGCTATTGTAAGGTTATTTGTCCAATTATTCTAATAAACAGAAGTACTGAAATTTTTTGTCAGAAAATGAAGATAGGTCTGGTAATTTGAATCAAATATCAGCTGGAGTTCTGATAGCTGCAGCGCTGTTGCTGTTTTGTGCTTACAATATGTCAATACTTAGATCTTACTAATCATGAAAACTGTATTTTTATGCAAATTTTTTCCAGGAAGGAAACAGATTTCTACTTTGAGATTTTGATTGTTACTGTGAAAGTGAGAAACAAAATCATTTTTGGAATGATGAATAATACCTGGGCCTCTTTAGGGATATGGGGTGGGGGAAGTATATTTTGAATAAACCAATAGAAGTGCAATTTTCTCTCACTTCTAGCTCTCATACCTGTTTGCCAGCCAATAAACTGAAAGATTGGCTTCCTTTTTGACTAATTTTGGATATGACAGTTTCACTATACTCATTTATTAATTAGAAAAATTGTTACTTTACTGCATGAGAAACAATGACTCACTTGTGTCATATTTTATTATTGATTGAATTTTCTAGGGCTGACAAATTCAAATGCTTTTTTTGTATCCCAGGCCTTTAACAGACAGCTTACTTGTATTTGTATTTTGAACAGCTGCTTAAAAATGAAATGTCTGGTGTATTAGGATTGCATGGCAAGGTTTTGGCAGCACTGGGGGCTACAGGGGTGGCTTCTGTGAGAAGCTGCTAGAAGATTCCCCTATGTCCAACAGAGCCAACGCCAGCCGGCTCCAAACAGACCTGCCTCTGGCCAAGGCTGAGCCCATCAGTGATGGTGTGCCTCTGGGAGAACAGAATTAAGAAGGGGAAAAAGTTGCTGCGCAACAAGAAAACTGCAGCTGGAGAGAGGAGTGAGAACATGTGAGAGAAACAACCCTGCAGACAGCCAGGTCAGTGAAGAAGGAGGAGGAGGAGGTGCTCCAGGTGCTGGAGCCCGTGCAGATTCCCTTGCAGCTGGTGGTGAAGAGCATGGTGAGGCAGGCTGTCCCCCTGCAGTCCATGAAGGTCCATGGTGGAGCAGATCTCCACCTGCAGTCCGGGGAGGACACCATGCCAGAGCAGGTGGATGCCCAAAGGAGACTGTGACCCTGTGGGAAGCCCGTACTGAAGCAGGCTCCTGGCAGGACCTGTGGCCCCATGGAGCGAGGAGCCCATGCTGGAGCAGGTTTTCTGGCAGGACTTGTGACCCTGCAGGGAACCCACGCTGGAGCAGTGTGTGCCTGAAGGACTGCAGCCCGTGGGAGGGACCCATGCTGGAGCAGTTTGTGAAGAACTACAGCCTTTGGGAAGGGCTCATGTTGGAGAAGTTCATGGAAGACTGTCTCCCGTGGGAGGGGACCCCACGGTGGAGCAGGGGATGAGTGAGGAGTCCTCCCCCTGAGGAGAAAGGAGCAGCAGAGACAACATGTGATGAACTGACCCCAACCCCCATTCCCTGTCCACCTGCGCTGCTGGGGGAAGAAGAGGTAGAGAATTCAGGAGTGGAGTTGAGACAGGAAGGAGAGGAGGGGTGGGAGGGAAGATATTTTAAGATTTTATTTCTTATTATCCTAGTGTGATTTTTTGATTGGTAATAAATTAAATTAATTCCCTCAAGTCAAGTCTGTTTTGCCCATGATGGTAATTGCTTAATGATCTCCCTGTGCTTATATTGACCCATGAGCCTTTTGTTGTTATATTTTCTCTTCCCTGTCCAGCTGAGGAGGGGGAGTGATAGAATGGCTTTGGTAGGCACCTGGCATCCAGCCAAGGTCAAACCTATCACGTCTGGCCATATGCAGGGGATAATTTTGCTGGTTTTACTGCCACCTCATAGTATATCAGATCTATATAATGAAGTTCATTGTCACAACAATAATATTTTTGAATAAAATCATGTTTAAAAAGAGTCAATAAATAAATAAACCACTATAATAATAACAACAGTTTAAAATAATTATACATGTCAGTACTCCTCATTGATAAATTACTCTTTGTTACATTATTTTGTGGAGAAATGGATAGATAAAGAATGAGCAATAATATTGCAGAACATTACTTCATCCTGTCATTATTGGTATGCATATAAAAGAAGAAATTAATGAAAGATTATTCTTGTTCTCTTGAAGGGTCAGTGGAGCAAATAACGCTAAGTGTACTTAAAATAATATAATGCAAAATTGCTTAGTGATATATCAAAATACTCTAAAGTTCTTTTAATTCATCACAATATCTACTTCAAACATGATCCTCATGTTTTTGTTTAAAAAAAAAAAAGTGATCTCCTACATAGTCTTATATATTATGAACATATTTAACCCTGTATATGCTGAGAGCCTTTGAGGATGACATATAGAAATGTTATTTCTCGTTTACAGCCAAATAATGTAAACTGTAGGGATGCGTCTTATAACAGTTGTGGGGACCGGTGCTGCAGGGCCTTCACTCAGCAGATATCTGCATTGTAGTAGTTAGGCTCATCTAAGATTATACATGTGGCCATGTTTGTGGGAAGAAAATTATTTTTGTTAGAACAACAGATGCAGCGTACGTGTGTGTGAGGAGATATAAGAGGGGGAAGAAAAGCTTTTAGGAGCTTGAGACCTTCTTCAGGTTATGTTTAATGAAATATTTTTCCAGACTGGTCACACTAAGAAGGTCTTTTGTACCTGAAAACTTGCCTCATTTCTTCAGTTTAAATTAACTAATCTAGTAAAAGGAGCTCTTTGTATGAATTTTGTGGCCCCAACAGAATCCTAAGCCAACTGAGTGCATAGGCTTTGGAATGAATAGGATGACTCACGAAGTGAAGCACTTGAAAGCCTCTCTTGGATAGAATCTGCATGTTATTCTTTGCCAATACTCGGTTTCTAAGTTTCATCAGTTGCAAATTTTTTGTGAATCATGTTGCCTTCTGCAATTGAATCACATCCTTCTTGGATATGTCACGGGCATACTTGCATCCACTAGCTTACAAGGCCAGTTAGATAATTATAGTCTAGCTTATAACTGGAGGTAACCTGTAGAAAAAGAATAGATGTGTGACTGTTTAATGCATTGCACCTGTGTCTGTGGAAACATGCATGTTTTTTATCTCTGTCTATTTTGGAGCTATTTAGAAAGGACAGTTGTCTTCACAATGATTTCAGCAAACTAAAAATTAATCCAGTTATTAAAATCTACCATGGATAAGAAGAAAGTTTCTGTAAATTATGAACTATAAAATAAGCTGACGTTGGCAGGTTTAATCCACTATGAAGCTGTAATCATGTAAACTGCTGGTAGACTGCTATTAATAGTATGCAGTACTCCTAACGAGGACTTAATTAAATGTAGTCTTTTATAGCTACCAATACACCAGTATAGTGTACTGCTGATTCTGTCCTTTACCTAACATTTCAAATTCCATGCACCTGAGATGTACTGAGATTGATTAATCAAAATTTCTTGCATTAAAAAAAAAAGATTAAAAAATTGTTTAGAAAGTGTTAAAATATTTAAATCCATAAAGTTATTTTTGTTTCAATGATGTGGATACGTTTTATTGTTTGTATATCTAAACGTCTGTCAAGTCTACATAACACAAGATGAAGATGTATTAGTAGTCTGAAGACAAGCATTTAAATGTTTTCTGGTTTATATGTAGCTGATGCTTTAGGAGACATTAATGTTTTTGGGAGGTAGGGAATATGCCTTTCACTTGTCTTTTACAGTGTTCTCCATGATTCCTTTTCTATGAAACAGAAAAGGGGGGTAAAAAAAAAATCAAACCCAAATCTTCCTGCTCTATCCTTGATAGTCTAAAACTTAGAGGAAATGGAAAAAAACCCAATAGAATTCAGTAGTGACTTTCCATATATGTTTTAGATAGTAAGCGTTAAAAACATTTACAGGGTGTTATATCTAATTTAAAATGATTTTTAAAATTTTTTTAGTTTTAGAAGGCCCTATAAACTCAACGATAAAAACTGCTTTGTATTGTATTGACCCTTAAAATTGAATGTCTTGCATGATGTTATTTGTATGTACCTGTTCTTATTTTGATAACAGACAATTCTATATTTTCATCAAAAATGAAAACTTTTATCTTAATGTATTCAAGTGTTGCCTCTCTCATTGCTGGAAGTCTGCCTTCAGGGAATTGTGAAATAAACATCTGAGTTGTCTAACAGAGAGCAGGATGGTAAGACTGATCACTATCAAACATGTTCGTCAGTCCTAATAAAGCTTTTTTAATGCTAAGATCTTTTCCAGAGACATCTAGATATCCAGATAACTCAAATAGGGATCCCAGCTGCTCAGAAATCTGTCTTGAAGCTTTGTATTCTCTTCCAGAGCAATCCTCTGGTAAGATTTCTTTAGCATATTAAAACCAATTGTCATTTTTTCACTCTTTTTGGTTGACTTTATCTTAGAACTACTTTAATTAGAAAAACTAACAAGATAACTTCAGTTATGACAGTGTATGATGTAACAAAACTGTAATTAGTATTTGAAAATAGTGTCAAGTTTTTTTTTTTTTTTAATAATGTAGTATAAAAATAACATTATAGATATCGCGTTATGGAGCTCACAGCCTGATTTGAATTAAGCAACAGTAGGAACAGAAGTGCTCTAGAGGATACTCTCTGAATAACTAGTGGAGTTAAAGTCCATGAAAATGCATAAGAACATAGTTTTGCAGAACTCTCATTTTAGAGTGCTTGATTAAATCAAGAAGCATGCTCAACTCTTTCAATGGCAAATAAATAAGGGTTAAAATAAAAAAAAAGTTAGAAGAAATTACCAGAAACAAGGCAAAAACCGATGAAGGGTTTTAAAGGAGAAAGAGAGAAGTCTCTAGTGAGGAAATACTCTAGATATGTAGAATAGGTTAGTATAAGTCTCAGCCTTAGAAGTACAGAGGGAAGAAACAATGATAGGGCGATAGGGATGAAATGAGATTGGAGAAAGAAACAAAATAACTCAGGAAAAAAATTGGACTTGATTTACTGAAAAACAAGAAGGAAGCAAGTGATGAAAACCAAAAAGTTACATGATTTAGGTAGCAATGTTTGGATCATATTTAATGATGAATCTGAAAGAAGGCAAGTGTAGGAATGGTGCTAATAATGACAGAGAATATAGGTGGAATGTAAAAGAATGTTGAATTTTTTGTCATTTGGAATTTCAGCTTTGTTAGTAATGGGGAAATAGAAGGCTGAGCACTGTTTTTTAAAATGTTTTTCCTGTGCCAATATGGGAAGATTTTATACGTTCAGAGTGTGAAATGTGCATGTGCAAAATGGGAGTGAATACAATTCTGAAAACACTAAGGTTTTTCAGTGTTGTTACTACTTTTTTTTCACGTTAGTAAAATCCTTGTTTTATTAAAAATAACTGTTCTGTAACTTGAAATTTATCTCATTTTTAAGTTGTGAATGCACATGGAAAGTTAAAGTATTAAAACCAAGGAGAACAGAAAATCTGTAGCATTTTTAGTGATACAGTAACTGGATTGCTTCTAGCTCTGTTCTCTCTGTAAGCATGTCTTGCATAAGCAGTTAAGTGGCTTCTATTTAAAGGCTAAATAATTTTTGGTATATTATCAGAATTATAGCTTTCATACTGAATCATTAATATAACCACTTTGGAGCCATATTAAAACTAGTGTGCACCATGTGCCCCAGTTAATTGAAGAGCTAAGACTTGCTGGGTTATTTTATGTAATTCTGGGTTGCTGACCAAAGGTTTTAATTTGGATTGTAAGCTTACAATACAGAGATTCCAACCCAGTCTTTTGTGTGATGTCTTTTTCTTTAAATAGGTTATGGATATTTTCATTGCTTAAAGTAGCCAGTTGTACTATGAAGAATAAAAAACTGGTTACAGTTGGCAGTGGGAAGTTTCCCATCTTTTGCTTCTCTTTAAGCATTTTCTTAGTGTTATATTGAATGCTTAGACAGCTTCTTGTTTTTACACAACAATTTTTTATTGAAAAAGACAAGACAAAACACTTTGGCCTAATAGGTGAGAAAATAAACCCAATAAATTTATTATTACAAGAGTACTGGTTTGAAAAAATGGCAATTATGATACACATTGCAAAATCAATATACAAAAATATTTGCTTATTTTGCTTAAATTTATATTTTATTTACTGTGTGCATACTTACTACCAGACAATTTAGTAGTAAGGATTAATGTTTGAAAGCCGATTGTCAAGAGGAAAGTGGGTAGAGTAGCTAAGAAAAATTATCTGCGGGCAAATTAAATTGATCTACAAAGGTAATATTGTGGGGAGGACAAATAGTTGAGGTGTCATAACCTGTGTATGGTATGGTATGCTGCTGTGTTAAGCTTATTTCTGGAACATGTGAAGGAGGAGTGCTTTTTCTTCCTGATCCAGAGCCACTTCTAGTTGTGGGAAATTAGGGAGCCCAAAGAAGAGCCTGCTAAGAAAAAGCACTCACCTGATTTCCTCTGAAGATCACATGTGAAGAGAAACTAGAGATGCTGAATGAAATACCTGTTAATGAAAACAAAGTTAAAGATGGACAGGAGCTTAGGGCCAACAGATGAGAAAATGTTTATGGAGGTGTCAGTTCACTCGAACATCTTAGTACAAATGTTAGAGACAGCTAGAGGCTGAATGTAAGAGACTGTGTTGGACTATATTTGTTGTGACATTGCTGACCATTTGCTAGCCTCAATGTCCTGTTGCTGTGGGGAAGTACCTGCCGAAGGAAACAAAATGTCTCTGAAGAAACCACCATATCTGCCCAACCCAGCCATGTCTGCCTGTGAGCTGGGTGGAGAAAAGACCACTGTGAACACCGGGGCACGTGTGCATGGAGGAACACGGGGTGGCATGCATGCCATGGAAATGGGTGGACTCTTCAGAGACCTGGACAATAAAAGAACTGTGTACTCCTCAAAAAAAGAGGATGTTAGAGAGGATGGAAAAAGGAGGATGTTAGAGAGAATGTAAAAAGAGGATGTCAGAGGAATGTAAGAAGAAGGAATCACTGGGACTTTTCTGCTGGAACTTGGAGCCTACCCCATCACCTGAACCAACGGGACGTCACTGGCTTCATGGTGGTGGTAACTAGTCTTGCTGCACCTCTTCTATTCTCTTGCTTAGGTCTGCCTTTTTCCTTTCTTCTTCTCTCTGTCCTGTTGCTATTATCAGTTGTTGTAGGAAATAAAACTTGTAAGGCTGTACAGCATCTGACCTCATTTGTGTCTTAATCTCGCTCATGGGATCATTTAAGAACCCTCCCTGATATTGGATCGGGACACTGAAGCAGCGGCAGGTAGAGCTAGAATGGAAAAGAAGCTCCCTAACAGAAGTATTACCCTAGATGTGTTCAGTGTAAATACAGAACTAAAACAGAACTACATCATGACATGTGCTAAACCTGGTGTGTTTACTACCAAAACATGCAGTGGGGACTGAAAAGCAGCACTTTTGTCAAGTGAAAGACAGGGCATCCCTTACAGACATTTTCCTCCTTTGTATTGGGTTTGTGTGGCAAGGCTTTGGTAGCAGTGGGGCTACAGGGGTGGCTTCTGTGAGAAGCTGCTAGAAGATTCCCTTATGTCCAACAGAGCAAATACTAGCCGGCTCCAAGACAGACCTGCCTCTGGCCAAGACCGAGCCCGTCAGTGATGGTGGTAGTGCCTCTGGGAGAACAGATTTAAGAAGGGGAAAGGAAAAACCAACCTGTTCCACAGCAGTTACAGCCAGGAAAGAGGAGTGAGAACATGTGAGAGAAACAGCCCTGCAGACAGCCAGGTCAGTGAAGAAGGAGGAGGAGGTGCTCCAGGTGCTGGAGCCCGTGCAGATTCCCTTGCAGCTGGTGGTGAAGAGCATGGTGAGGCAGGCTGTCCCCCTGCAGTCCATGAAGGTCCATGGTGGAGCAGATCTCCACCTGCAGTCCGGGGAGGACACCATGCCAGAGCAGGTGGATGCCCAAAGGAGACTGTGACCCTGTGGGAAGCCCGTACTGAAGCAGGCTCCTGGCAGGACCTGTGGCCCCATGGAGCGAGGAGCCCATGCTGGAGCAGGTTTTCTGGCAGGACTTGTGACCCTGTGGGGAACCCACGCTGGAGCAGTCTGTGAAGAACTGCAGCCTTTGGGAAGGACTCATGTTGGAGAAGTTCATGAAGAACTGTCTCCCATGGGAGGGACCCCACGGTGGAGCAGGGGACGAGTGAGGAGTCCTCCCCTGAGGAAGAAGGAGCAGCAGAGACAAGGTGTGATGAACTGACCCCAACCCCTATTCCTTGTCCCCCTGCACTGCTGGGGGAAGAGGAGGTAGAGAATTCAGTAGTGGAGTTGAGACAGGAAGGAGGAAGGGGTGGGGGGGAAGGTGTTTTAAGATTTGGTTTAATTTCTCATTATCCTACTCTAATTTTGATTGGTAATAAATTAAATTAATTTACCCCAATCAATTGTGGTTTGCCTGTGATGGTAATTGGTTGAGCGATGTCTCCCTGTGCTTATCACGACCTACGAGCCTTTTGTTATATTTTTCTCTCCTCTGTCCAGCTGAGGAGGGGCAGTGATAGAGTGGCTTTGGTGGGCACCTAGGGTCCAGACAGGGTTAACCCACCACATCCTTCTCTGTGATTCTGTGGAAAAGATATGTATTCTGGGAAAGAAACATCTATATTTCAGGCTGAATTATATATGTAGGTTAATTTTTTTCTGTTCTGCCACTGTTCCTATCACTTTCCACTTGAGAACAAGTAGTCTATCAGGCTGGTGTGTTATGCCTTGGGGAGCATCCTAGGTTCACTGTGTATTGCTTTTCAGCTACAAGAGAGCACAGTTCAACTTCATTATCTACTCTGCCTCTGTTATTTTGTATTAAAGCTATATTCCTGCCCCGTTCAGGAAAAGCAGACCCATTAAAATGACTTTTAAACTGTCTGTGTGAGGCTTAAAATTTTGTTAGGTAGAGTTAATAAAAATTTCCATTATCTGGCATTTATGATACTGGTAATTTCTTGAGACTACAGTGCTTTGAGAACACATGGTGTATAAGCACTAGAACAATAGTAAAGCCAAGTGCAACTGAGGCTTTCTGCTTAGTAAGGTATTTAACTCCTGGAAATTTTTGCATGATTTCATGAGGGATTTTAAAATTCATTTTAAGAGATAAATTAGTCCATTAACTTTAGAATAGATAGCTATTATTTTATGCTCATCTAATGCTGTGATACCATATGGCGATGGAGATCTGTGAGCCTCTAAATGCTTTACATTTATTTTGTCGTCTTGTAGTAAATTATGTTTCTGCGAAGTAGCACTTTTAATGTAGCTACTATGATCATATTTAGATACTGTCATTTCTTTCCAAACTTAGTTTTTGAAAAATCTGTGCTCAATTTGCTTTTGGGAAATTGTGTGTGTTAACCCTGTTATGCAAAAATAATGTATATTCCCCCAGGCATTCAGTGTTTCATGCACAAAGAATGTCCTTATTCAGTGCTGTTGATAGTTTCATTTTTGTGTATATTAGCTTTATGATAAAAAGCAACTTCCTATCTTCTGTATTTTTTGTCTTCCTTCTTACGGTAGCATCTTTGGAGGTGGTCTTCTGCAAAAATGCAATTGTATGCACTGAGGATTAAAAAAAGGCGAACTCTGGATTTGAGTATCTCTACAAAATGTCAAAAATTTGTAATTTTTATTTATATTTAAGATGAATTTTGTTTTACGAAGTTGACTTTTGAGTTGTAGAAGAAGTTAACTTGTCAGATGGAATGGGTTTTTCATACTTGAAGGGGTAAATGTTATTTAAACATGACTTTTTGTAGCTCCTATGTTCTCTTAGTAAGAAATGTACTTTATTTCAACCAAGACATTGCACTGACAGTGTCGCAAAAGCCCCTTGCTGTCTTTACAGTCCAGACCACAAAAAGTTAACCTACTGTGTAGATGGCCAGCCGTAAATGAGGGCTTTATGATTCTCATACATACCTGCTGTTTAAAGGTTAAGTTTAGTAACATAAAACGTTTTGTCTCATGTTGATTAATTGAAAGATTCCAGCTGATAAAATCACTGCACTGAAGTTGGAAATTTCATACCTTCTGTGTTGCTTGACAACAAATTCTTAAGAAATAATGTTATACAGCAGCTTTCTACTGGCTAATAATTCTTGTATGTGTGAAAAAAGTGGATGGATTTCGTGATACAAGTAGAATGCTGTTAACTAATGCTTTGCCAGAACTACACGTCATGCAGAAATAAAGAACTCCCAGGCTTTTAAACTACAGACGGATTAAATACTGCTATATCCTTTATAAGTAGAGAGCCTGGCCTTACCGTGGTATCGACACAATTGGTGTGCTTGGGAAAGAGTGAGTAAACAGGTTTTGAGACATGTCTGAATTACTGCATACCTCAGCAAAGCAAGACAATGACAAGGGAAGAAAATATCTTAGTTTAGAAAAAAATGGAGATAAAACTTTAAGCGAGCTAGGTATAATCTTCTGTTCCAATGGATTATCAAAACTGCATAATCCAGTAACAATGATAGATGTATATCCTTGGTTATGTTTGTTTCATCACATGAAGTTACATTACAGAAGCAGCAATGTATACCCGTAGTCATTTTTATAGAACGCAGCCAAGTCCTGTAACTATTACCATTGGCCACAACTGAAGAAGAAAAGGCTAGTCTTTCTTTTAAGGTAACGTAACAATTTAATAATTTCTTATAGGGGTGCCAGATACCTGTCTTTCCAGGTTTTGTTTTAGCTGAAAAGTTTGTAAGAGATCTTGGTAATTATCATTGCGTATTTTGGTTAGTTGCAACTTGTAGCCATTCTCATAATGTTTACATTTTTGTTCCAGTACCTGTTTTAATGCTTCATTTCTATGAAAACTGAGACAGCAGCTTCTTAGAGATAATATCTCATGTGAGCAGAAGAATGTCATGCTCAGTAAGGTGGCATTTATTTGAGAAGTAAGCCTTAGATTCTATTTCTGAGGATGAATTTTTTTTTTGTCTTTTTATGCTTCTGAAAGTATTGAAGAAAAATATAGTCTGATTTTTTTCTTAATGTATCCTTATTGTAGGAGTTTGTGTGTTCCATCAACCTCTAGAAATTTTGGTTTTATTCAGACACAGTTACGGTGGTTTTTTTTCACAACTTCCCCCCCATTATTGTCTCTTGTAGTTTCGAGCATTATAATATTCGTCCTTTATGTACTTTTTTACATAGTTTCATTTTAAATATTCTGAATTTAGTACTCTGTGGGAACATGAACTGTTTATAGGTAGGTATTTTTAAAAGGGAATTGAACTGTATTGATTTGAAAATAAGATTTCACCAGAGTCTTTTCTAACCACCTATTCCTCATTTTTTTAAAAGAATAAATAAATGACCTACTTTTCAGTTAGTGTTTCTTTTTTTGTTATGTTATCTTATTGTCAGCAAGGAAGTTATAATTAGAAACCATTGATAATTAGTAGCAGTTTTGGATTTGTTTTGTGACATCCTATTATAAAGCAAGAAAGACTTTTATATAAGCTGTATGCATCAAAAATCAGGGAAGGAAAAATGGGTATGTTTAATCCTACTTAAGCCTTCAAATGGATGGAAGCATAATAAGCAGAACTTAAATTTATATTTAGGTGGTTGCAATCTAATTATGTATATGAGAGAATAAAAAAGCAATTATCATTATTGCAATAATAACTCTATAAAATTAACATGTTTTATGCTCATTTCAGTAAGCAGGAGTGTGTCAACTGTTAGGTCTAAACCATCTTTTTTTCATACCAAGCTGAGTAGCCAAGTCCTGTCAATATGGACTCATTGAGGACTATATGGAAGACATGTTCGTTACTGGCTACCACTCTTACATGCTGTATCCTGATCAAAACAGTAAGAGGTTAACTTCTCTAGTTCTCAAGTACTTAGTTACTAGAAGTTTGGACTACCTTGTTGTCATGGAACAAGAAGCAAATCTTTTTCTTTATGAACCTTTTTCTCCGCTTCTTATCTAAAGACAATTTTTCTGGTAAATACTTATCATTTTGGCACGTACTAATCAGTTGTGAGAGAATCAAGTGAAAGCTGAAACAAAAGGTATTACTTATTTTAGTCGAACTTTTAGCTGTCCTTTCCAACTTTCATCACTAATGAGATGAGTAGCAGCACCCACGTGACTCTGAAAATGGTAGCTGTGAAAACTGGGGTAATTCTTTTTGAGTGGAATACGATAAAAAATTAGTAATCAACTATCTAACCCCTTTTCCCATTGTTTTTCAAAATGTTCAGGTATATTTTTCTTTCTGGACAATACTTTATGAGATCTGATTTTGCTTTCTATATCTTTATGAAGAACCTTTTGATCTGAACATCAGTACACAAAAAGGAAGTGAAAAATAATGCTTCTGTACTTAAAAACGTGCCAGTCTTTCTGAAAAAAATCTGCTGCGACATTCATAGCATTGAGAATTTGGCATGTGCCTCTAACATCCAGCTGCTTAAGTTCCTCACATCTTGCTGTTTAGAAAGTCAATTTATTTTTTACAGAACTTATGTTCTTATACAGATAAATTTGAGACTATCACAAAATAGGACACAGTAATCAATTTAAACTCAGCAGTTGCCTGCTATTAATTGCCATTTACACACATTTAAATGCAAAGCTCATGATAGCTCTGATTCATAAAATGTTAAAGATATTTTTAATAGGGAAAAAGTCTTGAACTCTGTATGTGGCAATAAGAATTTGCATTCCTTCTCAGGTAGGCATCTTACAATTCTATAAAGATTTCCCCTCAACACAGGCTCATTATTGTGTCTTTGGAAGCTAACTAGGAAGATATTTCTGGATTTGCAGATAATGCATATATTTAATACATAATATTAAGCAATAAGTTGTAAGAAAATGAGGTAATTTGACTAAAACATGATCTTTAATGTGTTTTCATTTATGTTTATACTTAGATAGAATTAACTGATAATGATAGATTCTGTGGGTTTCCGAGTTCTTGCTTTGATGTGCTAGCATTATTCACAGAAGATGGTCCGTGTAGTTCCTGCCTGCATAATGTTGTATTTGGAGATGTCACTGAGACATACTTGTATACTTCTGTAATTAACACTTATTCTGGAACTAGTTTACAGATAATTTGTGCATTTTGTTTACACAAAGGATTTTAGAAAACGTAATAAATGCAAAGCAGCTTGCCCCAACTCTCTAATTGCTTGTTATTAATGTGTTACCTATATGAATTTATATATGTGTACACATAAAATGTTATTGAAACTTAAATGTCAAGTTTATATGGTGTTCAGATCATAAAGTCTGACTTTCCTTGATTCATCCAGAACTACGCTATAAACAAGGCCAGCGAAATTTACTTCAGAAGGTATCAAACAGTATCAGGATACTGGATCCAAAAAAACCTGTATGAACTGGAATTAATAATTTCTTCTTGTGCTTAGATTTTAAATGGACAATGTGTTGCTATTTTATAACAAAATAAAAGTTGGAAACATGAATGATTGTGTTTTAAATTCAAAGACTAATCAGTTTTATCATTCATTGAGCCAGTAATTTATTTCAGAAACTGCTTGGTGATGCTTGCAACAGTGTCCAGACAGATTCTAGGGATCCCATACAGGCAGTTAACAAACAATAATGAGATATTGCTAGGGTAAAAGCATTATAGTGTAAGTATAAGGCCTTTGTAGAGAAGACAGTATGAGAGAAGTTGTTTCCCCTATGCTTTGACAAATTAGTGAAAAGTGCAATTTCAGGTGAACTCAGCAAGGTTAATTTGATCAAAGGGGTAAAATTCGAGCACCAGGAGTCTGTAATCAGGCTGGCATTTATTCATTGGCATTTATTGCCTCTCAACAGCAGATAAGTACAGAGCTAAGATTTAGAACAAATTCATGCTATCAATAGGCAGTATACTACAGTTATATCTTTTGGAGTAAGTGGAATTTTTCAGGTTATTTTTACTGTGGCTTAACAAAACTTTTCCTTGAAGAAACGCTTTTGTCTCTTGATTGTCTTTTCTTCTGGTTATATCAGGTGGTTTAGGAAAAAGTAAGATATTAGCTCTTTCTAAAAATCTTGCATCATATCCTTCAACCACAGCAATGTTACTTCCACAGATTTGTTTTTAACATTTAAATAGATTTAAAAGAAAAAGGAGGGGAAAATCTTTGAAAGCAAAACCTTAGCAAAATATTTGTGAATGTAAAAGCTCTAAATCCATGCAGCATGCTTTCTGCCTCTGTTCATATTATTTAAAAGCCTAATGCCTTCCTCCTCAGTCTACAACTGAACATGCGAACACCCGGGACAGTCTGTTTAGTTCGATGTCATGCTGAAGCTCGAGAAGTGGGCCCATGTGAACTTCATGGGGTTCAACAAGGCCAGGTGCAAGGTCCTGCACACGGGCCGGGGCCACCCCTGGTATCAATATAGGCTGGGACATAAAGGGATTGAGAGCAGCCCTGCCGAGAAGGACTCGGGGATACTGGTGGATGAAAAGCTGGACATGAGCCAGCAATATGTGCTCGCAGCCCAGAAGGCCAACCGTATTTTGGGCCACATCAAAAGAAGCGTGACCAGCAGGTCAAGGGAGGTGATTCTGCCCCTCTGCTCTGCTCTAGTGAGACCCCCCACCTGGAGTACTGTGTTCAGCTCTAGGGTCCTCAGCACAGGAGAGACATGGAATTGTTGGAGTGGGTCCAGAGGAGGGACACAAAGATGATCAGAAGGCTGGAGAACCTCTCCTATGAAGATAGGCTGAGAGAGTTGGTGTTGTTCAGCCTGGAGAAGAGAAGGCTGTGGGGAGACCTTATAGTAGCCTTTCGGTACCTAAAGGGGGGCCTATAAGAAAGCTGGAGAGGGACTTTTTACAAGGCCATGTAGTGATAGGATGAGGGGTAATGGCTTTAAACTGCAAGAGGGTAGATTTAGATTAGATGTAAGGAAGAAGTTCTTTACTGTGCTGGTGGTGAGGCACTGGAACGGGTTGTCCAGAGAAGTTGTGGATGCCCCCCCCCCCCGCCCTG
>JAVJGG010000007.1:6641539-6669496 GCA_035590195.1 Aviceda cuculoides | reverse complement strand
GCTTTGAGCAACCTGATCTAGTTGGAGATGACCCTGCTCATTGCAGGGCAGGTTGGGCTAGAAGACCTTTAATGGTCCCTTCCAATTCAGACTATTTGATGATTCTATGCTTCTAACTGGCCAATATATGCTAAAATAGAAGATGTGGAAAAACCACAAGGCAAAAAGAGAATGACAACTCTTGATATAGGTCTTAACTACTTTTAAATATTTACATATGCATATACATAGTGAGAATATGAATACTTCCATACAAGAGGATTTCCCCCTGATGTATTAATATGGTTGATAACACTGCTTGGTGGCAAAATAAATTTATTGAGTTCCAGTTTCAAATTTATACTAATTATAACTTTGTTGGCTAAGTATGAGCTCATTTTGATATGTAAGAAAGTGACAATTATATGTTAAAATGTAGTGGCAGGAAAATCTCTGAGCAAAAGAATGAGCATTATAAAGGAACAGACAAGTGAATGATAAGAAAACTCTTGTTATACCAGGTTTTTCTGGGATAGCATGCTCTGTTAATTGGAAAGAATGTATCCAAGAACTTAGTTACTATAGATGTTCCAGGTGGTTACATATAATGTGTTGAATTTAATCAAATTATGCTTATTATATTTAGATATGTATTTTTAGATGAACTGGATCTCATCCATACCGGGGGTAAATTGATGTATTGCCATTAACTTCTGTAGATGCAAAACTAACTTGTATCTTCACAAGCCTTCTGCAAATTTGTTTCGTTTTTTTGCAAGTTGCATCTTGAGGGAAATCTCTTACTAATTCTCCCATGTTACTGCATGCTGTAATAAAGTATACAATTAGGCCTAATCTTGAAATCCTTTCAAAAAGCTTCTGAGCAATGTGTTTTCTAAAACTTACTGTGAAAGCGTACTGTTATGAATTTAGAAAGCTTCCATTTATCAATTGCTTTGCAACAAGGGCTTGCAAAGACTTTAACTTTTTTTTTTGTAGGCTGCTGTTATTTTTTTTTTTAATGTTTGTACCTTGAAGCCTCAGAAATCCTATTGTGATGTACAAATGTCAAAAGACAGCAATTTGTCGAATGAATGAAGTTACATGCATGGTCAAATGCCTTAAAGAAATTAAATTAAGAAGCAAAAAGAAGGGGTGATGAGTAGTGACAAAATGTACTGGCTACATACTGCATGTGCACATTTTACTTAGGTTGCCTGAGTAGACTATTGGGACTACAAGGTCTAAATGGCCACTCCTGCCTGGTAGAAATTAAAGTCTGATGACTGATTCATCAGACAAGATTGTAGTGTTTTTTTAATTGATAGAAAAATGCAGAAATGCATTTCAGCAGATTAGATTAATGATGCTGAGTATTCAGGTAGGTTTTAACCATGAAATTATGAAAGAAATGGTTTGTTTTGGAGTAGAATCAGTCTTTGGATGCTTTCATGTTCTGAAAAGGATTTGCAGCTGTCTGTTCTCAAGATACTTCCACTCTGCTAATTTTTAGTGATCTCAGAGATCTTGGAGCTCAACCACCCTTCCTTGTATCTTTTTTCTTCCCTTTGTAGGGACTACTTTCCTTTATGATGTGATATATCTCAGGATCTGAAGTAACTCAGATTGATCTATTGGGCAACCTAATAAGTCAGGGTTTTTTATAAGCATAGACCATATCTTAAGCATCTCAAGTAGGGACTTTTTTAGTGCAGTGAGGACACATTTTGAATGTGTGGATGATGAAAGAGAATTGATTAAAATGCTGATGATTTGGCTGACTTATTTGTAGCCTAAAGGCTATCTAAAAATAACTATTGTTGTTTTAAAGAATGTCAAGAATGCCTTGAATGAAGTAAATGGCAACTGTATGTCTTTGTAAGAGGATGAAATTTGCTGTGTGGCTATAGAAAGCTAGTTACTAAACTTTTGGGTAATTCTAAAATACTGGATATTTTCAAAGCTATTTTCACAGTACAGATACTATGACAGCGGAGCATCAGCAGCGTGTATCGTGCTGTGATGTTTCTGCTTGTCACTCAGATTATTTGGTTATATTAAGTTGCCACAGCAGCACTTGCTTCCTCTTCTAGACAGTGCTGTTACCACAGGCTCCCTACCTATCACTTAAATGTATGTGTGCTGAGATTTTTGTGATGGCTGAAACTTTTGTTACAATAGAGTTCACTGAAAAATAAACATTTTTCTTTATAAATGTATTCAAGAAGCACAGGATTTACTATGTTAACATCTATATAAATATATTTCTATTATCTATACACGTATATATACAAGAAGGATGTATCTAGCTTATATATAAGCTACTGTTCCATAAATTTGCTATTGAAAAACCAAGTTTGCATCTGGGTCATTAAAATGCAAAAATCAATTTGAAACCTGTAAGGACTGATGATGGTTTTAGACCTGTAGACATAATCAGATGACAGATATCTTACTTGGTTTATTTTTATTTTCTTAAGACAATTTCTAAGTAGCTTTACTGACAATTTTAAAGGAAGATAGTTTTTTTTATCACCAAGGTAGAAGACTGGAAAAACTGGGTCTTTGAGGAAGGGCTGACAGAACCTTAACTATACCAGGAAAGAGCAGGTGTCGCTATAAAAAAAAAAAAGAGATTGAGAATGATGGCTATAAATAGATGAGCCATTTTAGTCATTTGCCTTTGAAAGCAGTTTAATAATTCCATGCTGAGTCCCCTTTCAACAAATTTAATGAAAATCAGCATGATGTTGTGGCAGCTACTATTGGAATCTTTTACCATCTTCTTGTGTTTCATGGTGTGAGAGATTAAAATAGCATCTAATAAACTGCATTAACGGTTCTACATTTCTCATCTGCGGCACAATTGCATACAATTCCTCCTCCTCTGGAGGGTGCCTCTGTTTTTCCATTCGTTGTTACTATGCCTAGGCACTAAGAATTGCTAAAGAGCAGTTTTGTGGCTTTATTTCCTATTCATTATATTTGTCAGTGTGGAGCTACTCTGAGGCATTCTGAGCAGGAAGTAATGATTTGATTTGCAGCCTACTGTGAAAATTTATTAATCTGAAAGGACCCTTCTGAAATTCTACTTGATAGGCATAAAAATAACAGATGCCTGTATCAATGCTGTTATCTATTGATTTCCATAGATATAAGACAGAGCGATATTTCAAGCTTAGAAAACCTTCTTATCCAAATATGAATCACTTAAAAGTACTTTTCCTCTTGTATTTCATCTTTGCATTTAGGATTAATAATCAACCTATGTGTTTATTACAATGCTTGAGAAGCTATGCAATTGCAAGGGAGTTCAATGCAGGGTTCAGCTGCTATGTACCTTCTATAACGTAGTTATCTTTACGCTTTATGGTTTCCAGTACGTTCACTGAGTCTAGTATAACAAAGCACAAAGAATGGTGACTGCATATTTAGGGACTATTTTGGAGGTACTGTTTGTATTTTCTTGTGAAGTGTCAGTATACTGTTGGGCTAGTGGGACTTCAGTTCTTCTTGGATTCAAGGTACAGTGTCTGAAGAGCATCCTTATGTTCTCAGTCTTTTTACGTTTGGGAACTTCAGTTACTGTTTAAAAAGTAGAAGTTAGCTATAGTGGAAGAGCGATTTGGTTGACTATATAAACTGTCTGTGTATAAAATATATAGACAATGTATTTTAATTTAGATGCTCCTTCTCTAGCAAATAATGGAAGTTTTAAACTAACCTGAAACTTATATGCCTTGGGCTTGACCAAGAGAGATGTCTAGAAGGAACGTAGACGTACTGAATTCTGACAGTAATATAGACAATTAAAAAAATACTTCCTTACTGATTACTTCCTAAGTAGAGGAAGTCTTATTTCTTGATTTATTTATTTTACATCTCAGTTCGTGTTTCCTACTCAGCAATAGTTTGGTCAATATATTCCTGCGGGAATAGTCTCAAAGCCTTCCTGATCCTCTGGATTTCTACACTGTGACTCTGGTTTCTCTAAAATCCTGTTCTGCCCTTTCAACCAGGTCTCCACAATGGTCCCAAATCCTGCAGGCTGCTGCATTAACTGTTCTGTTCATTTTGCTGAGTTTCTGGGACTTAACTGGAATAGATGGTTTATGGTAGTCTCTTGCAACAAATGAGTCTTTACAGAATCTTCAGATGTAAAAATAGTCCCGCTAGAGGTTTTCCTTACCACAACATGTACATAAAATAACACTCATTCACCACGTTACCTCTAATTTTCTACATGATATCAGTCTCTAGTTCCCTGTCTTTTCGCCTGCCCCGGCAGTTACAGTACTCTGTCTTTCTCAGCTGTGGTGTAGTTTTCATTATTTTTTGCAAGCATGAAGGGCTATGGGAAAGAATGTGGGAAAGACTGGACTTTTTTTACGTATTTTTTTTAATCAGTTCATTAATCTCAGATTACTATTGTAAAACACAGATTTTTGGGATCTGATACTGCTTTGAAAAAAAATATATTTTTAAAAATGTGAATATGGTGAAAAAAATTCCTGTAAGTGGGTGCTGCGGTGCAGCATGTGCAAATGCATCTACTACAGTAACAATCTGTTAATGGGCACTGTTTCTATATGTTTTTCCTCTAATATCCAATCAAAATAGAACCTTTGTTCATGAAGAAAATGGGCTTTACTTTCTTTGCCCCTTAAAGACTAGAGAAAATGATTAATTTTCTTAAATTAATTATGAAATTTCCTTTTCATTTAAGCTGGTTGTTGTATATTTGAGAAATACCATCTTGAGTAATTCTTTTGAAACTAATATGCAAACTTATTAAAGTAGGCACAAAAACTATAAACTGCAGAATATTTTATGAAACTTAAACATGGTTTTATGGAAAAAATATTTATTTGAACTTGCAAACAAAATGAAACAGCTCCTCCTCCCATCTTATTATTAAAAATAGTATTATAGTGCCATATAAAGTATTGTAGAGGATATGAAAGAGGAGGGTTAGGGGATAACAAAGATTTTAAAAAGCCATTAGAAAATAAACGCAGTGTACTGATGTACTGTAGATGTTTTTGTTTTTTCAGAATGTGGAGGTGTCTTTATTTCAGATACAATCCTGTGTTCTTAATGTTTTGCTGAGTAAGAGTTTACGTATCCATTCTTGAAATCAGATCAAGTTCAAGTTGAGAGGGAGTTTTGACAGCATTGGTGTGGAATGACTGTGTTTTCAGTGAACAGTGAGCATGTGCTAAACAACTGATGTGATTTAATGGTTGCCAAGTTAAATCTGAACAAAACAGAAAGGCAAGGATGGTGATGCAGGGAGCAGCTAGGTGGGTGTCTGGCAGCTGGCCAAGGTCAATCCTCCGCATGAAGTTACCTCTGAAAGTAGTGCTTACCTGTGGAGACCTTCATACTCTTGTCTTTAAACTTAAGATGGCTAGTAGGTCATCCAATAATCAGACACTAAAATACTGTACTAATGCTTCTTCCAGAATCTTCTTTGTAGTATTTGAAAAGCCTGCTCATTAGTTACTGCTAATTGCATACTTTACCTTACCTTTTTTTAAATGTCTAGATTCTGAATCTGTGAATAGTTGTGATTCTGTATGGCTTAAAAGTCTCTTGCAAAACCTCTAGAAATCCATGGAAGTGAATTTAACTAACTATTGTTTGTTGGATTCTGAATGGTTGATGGAATTGACAATATTTGTACTTTCTACTTGCATGTCCTAAATATTATAGCCAGATTTTTTTCTGTTTCCTTTTGATGTATTAAGCTATAGATTCACAATGACTGTGATAAAGACATTTAAAAATTATGCAATAAATAATGCAAAAGACAATTTAGCTTAATCCTTCAAAAGACATGGTAAAATTCAGAAGTAACTTTTTAGTATGACAGTTCCTCAATAATATTAATGAATGATATAGTCCTGTATAAGGTGCCTCATCTTTTTATGTCCTATATAGAGATTAGTAAAATTGCTCTATATTCTGAATCAAATTGAATTACAATTACATGACAGTCCTTATGCATTTAGATATTTGAAATTGATTTGAAAACTACAAGGGAATATGATTATATTTCTAAAAGATCTTTTACTGAATAATTTCTATGCCTTAATATCATGAACATTCCAGTCGACCTATTGTGTCTGTTGCCCAGTGGAAATGGACAGCCAAGTCAAAATGTGGAAGGTAACTAGGAACCATCAGCCACCTGAAACATGAACAGGAAGTCTTTTTTTGGTCATACAAATAATGAAATCAGTGCTTGATGTTGAGATGAATAAAGATGATGGCATTTATTGGCTTTGTCAGCTTCCAGCGCTACTGTATATTAAGCAAAAAATGAGAATAAAATGTAGAAGCATATGGACGTGAGATAAAAGAAGAAAAGTAAAAAGAGAAAGGCCTTTTAACTTTGTGCTTTGATGCTTTCTTGCCTTGGTCCTTCTGGCATGTGGTGTGTTTACAGATGGTTCAAAAAACAGTACCCCAAAAGGCAGAGCACAGGGACTAAGGATACTTCATGTTTTATTGTGAGGTAGTCAGAAGCTTGTCAGATCATCTGTATGGGCTATGTAGAGATATGTATGGGCTATGTAGAGAGTCCTCAGTGTGGAGTATCAAGCCATAGATAAATGGGAAGTGTTGTGTTAGTGTATAATCTTTATCTAAGGACTTTGAAAATTGCAAAAACAGCGGACTCTGAGGAGAGTGCATTTCTGAAATGGAGTTTTAGGACTTGAATACTAAACAGTAAGCTTTTGGCCTCATTTTACAAGGCATGGTTTGGCCATATAGAGTAATTGTAAATGTGAACCTCTGAACCTTTCTATGTAAAAGCATTAAAAGTGTCTTAGTATGTGTAATTTTAGTTCCAGTTCCACTATAGTGAAACAAGTTTGTTCCTTTATATGAGGTTGTGTTTCATTTGTATTTATCACCTATTTGTTTATTTATAGTGCCTTTATTATTATTTTATAAATAATATTTCCAAAATTTACAACTCAATTCTTTTCCTGAGAAATTTCTTTTCCTACTTTTCACAAAAAGTGAACAAGTTTATTCACTGGGAGGGGGGCTTGGAGCCCGTGTGTCCCTGTCTCCAAAGTCAGTGTGATAACTACCATGATGGCTTGATGAGTATTCGTGTGTTGCCATGTAGGCTGCGATAAAATTTGTAGCTCTGTAGTTGTGAAAAGCAGAAGTCTATGACCCAGAAAGTCCCAGCAGAAACTCAGCATTGCCTCCCCAAAGCTATAAAAAGAAAGTGGCTGGGAGAAGCAGTAGGATTTGTCTGAGTTAAAGCTTGAAGATAATGTCTGCCTTAAAAGCCCAAATCCGTAAGGACTGTTTGGCCAGCTGATCCCTTGGGACTCATGTAAGACTGTGTATGTGCATGTGTAGGTAGGGATTGAGTGCTTTCCACACAAACTAAATCAAATGTGCCTTGTACCTGAACAGTTACTAACAGCTGTATTTTGAACACTGTGGAGAAGCATTAAGAGAGGTGACTGAGATCAGCTCCTTACCAGAGTAATTTATAGCTTACTACTTGCAAGGAAACGCAGCATCAGATTATTCTCTGGCAACCGGTAATGTCCTAAGCACAGAATGTTGAATAAAAAGGAAAGGAGTAGACAATGAGGGCTCTACTAGTCTATCTATCTCTTTGTTTCCTTATGTTTTGTTAAAATTTTCTGAAGACAAAGCATAATACATCAAGTAGGATAAAATACCTTCCTAGAAACATCACTCTGGTTAGAGTCTCCCAAACTTTCTGTATGTCACCTCAGAAGAGAAGGAATTGCTGGGTTACTTCTTTTAGAAAACAGGAACGCCTTCCTGAATACTATATTTGGATCCAAGACTGATTTGTACTTGATGGAAAAACCCAAACCACAATTCTGAAGTTGGTGAAATTAGTTAAAAAGATGGTTTCTAAATGTTCTCTGTGGATTGTTAGGTGTTTGTCATGAATAGAAGTGACATTGGGAGATGCTGCTTTTTTTCTTTCCCCGCTGAAATAAGCCTGAATGAATGTCTGAAATTCTGCTGAAGTGTGGATCCCCAGTTTGTACCAGCTGCCTTTCTTTTGCATCTGAAGATTCATTTTTTCAGTCCTTCCTTTTCCTCCACAGCGTGTGGAGAGGGAACACAGGTAATATAAACACAAAGTAACTATAATTACCCTGGCAGCATGACACAGGAAGAGAAAATCTAAGTGCCTCCAGCTCTGTTCATTCTAAGTAAGGAGCTTTTATATTAGCATCAAGATGGCACATTCACAGATATTCTTTTACCTGGTAACATCAGAGCTTGTTTTTAGAACATTTTATACTTGCGTGAAGAGAGGAAAATCAGTTCTGCTGAAGCACAGTAGATTTTCCAATAAAAAGCATCATATGCCATTAGTTTGAATGAGCAAAAGTACTTTTACTTGAAGTAGAAAAGACTTACCTGTTTCCTATTTCAGTTATGCTAACCTTCTGTTGTACATCTATAATTAGCACATAAACAGAATTTCAAAGGCCTTCTAACAAATAATAAATTGTTACATTCTTTATATAGTAGACATGTGTATACTGCTTTGTAGATGCATCTGTTCTAATGACTCCATGAGATTCCAAGTGATTGTTAGCTAGCTGACTGGCTGGTTAGGTGAAATGCCTGGTTTATCAAAATCCTTTTATTTCAATTCTGCTCAGAGAAAGAATTTTCTGTTCATCTCTGTTGTAAGCTGGATAGAGCTGGTGAAGAGAAAATTACAATATGTCAGTCGCAGTTGTGATCATCAAGGTCGGTCTTTAGAGTGATTGTTTTTGTCTCATTGTTAGCTAAGTTTGTCGAGAAAGAAGCATTATTTAGGCTACTTCTCCTCTCATGTGTGTCTATTAGTCAGCCAAGATGCATTTTCCCTCAATTTACTTCCCTCAAACAATATAAAATTTGGAATCACAGTGGTAAAATAACACCAACTTCAAGATAAGAGAGTTCCCAAACTTTTCTTTCGGCATTTCTTTTTTATTAGCCTTGACAATACTTGTAACCTCTATTAGAAAAATTCCTATGCAGGGAAAAAAAAAAAAAATCACAGATGCAGAACAGATACTTTAAACTAGTAAAATTCTTGTCTGTAATAGAGGAAAAAGACTTAATGATTAGCCCAAATCATATATTGTTGAACAACAAAGCATACCTATAATATGAGGAGCAATGTGTTAAGGATGTTAATCATATAGCATGATCTATATTTTCTTCCTCTTTTTTAAGTTGGGATTTTTTTGGTCTATATACCTATAAATTGCAAACATCAGTTATCTGTCATATTATGATTTATATGTCAATCAAAAGAATAACATTTAGCCTTGAGCAGTGATCAGCCGTTTTCTGACTCTGTGCCACGATGGAAATATTTTCATGTCTATATATAGTTGTTACTTTTAACCTAGAATCAGATATTTTCTAACATAGCTTGTGTTCTGAAGCCTGAGTGGTATGCTGATGAGGCTGGCACACTACATAACTGAAAACCATGGGAAAAACATAGCTGTACTATAAAGTGGCTTTTTAAGATTTGTGTAAATTCTCTGATTGTAGATGTTTGTAGAAAATTGTTTCTGTATTTCAGGATGGAAGTATTCCGGTTTTGTTTACTGTGCATGTCTAAAAAGTGTGTTCTGTTTTACTTAAAATTTTCCAGGTCTGGTCCCTGCCTGAGTATGACTTTAAAAATATTGTGCAAAGTATTTAATGTTGTTCTAAATGGAGAGAGAAGAGCTTAATTTTTTTCCATTAAGGACTTTGGACTCCTTTTTAGTTCTTCTTGTAGTACTGATGGCTGAGGGGTGGAAACTTCAAATTAAACTCAGTATTAATCCTTTTTCAGAGAAGATCCTTTGTATTCCACTGAAAATGTGTATGATTTAACCAATTCATAAGTCTTTAGAAATTACTTTTTTCAAAATCATATACTGTTTATTACTACTTTCATAGTGCTTTTGGCAGCATTCAGAACATAGAATGAACTCTACTGAAAAACATATCACAATCCTTCAATAAAGCACGTGAGAAAGCATGAATGTAATCACTGTAGACGTTAAAATGAAATCCTCTATCTCCTTTTGGATAACAGCTTAGCTTTGGATTAATGTCATTTAAGTTAGTGGCTTTTAAAACAAGACAGCTTTTACCTTGTAAGAGTGGAAGAATTATCTAGTTTTTTATGAAGTGAAGGCTGCACACCTCTCAAGATTTGTTGTATTGTTTGTTTAGTTTGGAATTACTTGTCTATCTGTATCAGGTCCTGTCGCACTCCTCACAAAACTGTAGTTTTCCTGCTGGGTCCTCCTGCCTTAATCTATTTCAGTGTCTCTGTTTTCTTGTTTAAAATATTATAATATTAATAGCAGTCTGTCCTTTCCAATAGGAACTTGTAGTCATTCACCTCCAAACTAAGGGTATATTCAGGTGGTTTGCATTTCTGCATCCTGTCAGATGGTTTTGGGCTGAAGAAGTATCTAGTTGATAGGAAATTTCTAGTCAGTTTGGAAATTCACGAAGTCTAAACTCCATTTTCCTTATTCATTTTGGCATACGTTTGTTAGAAATACTTCTCTTGACTTCAGCTGCAGCAGAAGATGATTATTCTCTTTTGATATCATTGCAGACCTTTTAACAGAGTTTCATTGGCCTCAGGTAAGACTGGAATTACCTTGTCCATTATTAGTGATGTTCCTCCAAAAAGGGAACATTGTAGTAGGACAATATTAAGTCATGTCTTTACGTAAGGGTTAGTCGTATGAGGGAGTGATGTCACTATTCTCTTTTAGTACAGACCCTTTTCCAAGCTATTTTATAAAAACTGGATAGGAATTTTGCATTTTCGGACAAAAGTTAGAAATCAAATGTCATTGTGTGAGTTTGGTAAACTAGTTCAGGGAATGCTTCTGTTCCATTTCTTCCTCATTTCAGAGAGATCATTTAATGGATTTCCCTAAACTAGTTAGAAACTAGTTCTTTTTTTCTTTTTCATTCCCCCCTCTCCATGCCCCCTAAAGTAAATGAAATATTATGTGTGATAGAAGTTCTGACTCTGCATGGAAGTCAGAAAATTGAAGATTTTTAGATATTTATGACTTTGCAAATAAAGTCGTGAATAAAGCTTTAATTCCACTACTAGTTTTATTTTAATAACTGCTTCATTCAGTTTGGCCCAGCACAATATTTGTAATTGGTTTAAAGAAAATTTTCAAATGACAGGTGAAGAACAGGAAATTTGGAAGGATGTGTATAAATAGATTAAGTGTCCAACATGCAACAGAACACTTGTTATTTTCAGGTGGTTCTTCCATGGAGAAGTGAGAAAGTAAACACAAGTCTTGCAGCCTTGAGGATTAGGCTTTTATCCACCCATTATGACATGGTCCTGATGGACATATGATTCCAGCTCCTTTATGACGATTTTCCCCCATATATGTCACTTTTCACTTAGTGAAACATGAACAGATTCAAATTACTAAGGATTGAAGCCAGTAACTTCTGATATGCCAGTAACATAATGGCAATTTCTTTGCTTTACTTGTGTAATAGGCATTTTCATTTAACACAAATGAGACAGTCACTTAAGAGGTTGTCTGCTGGAAACATGTTGGATATATGAACAATTATTTTTCCAGCAAATGAGGGGAGAAGTAGAGAAGGTTGAAAGAATTATAAAAGGCTGAGTAGTCTACTTTGCACTTCATGTTATGTGCAACTTTGTGAAATTTAAGGAAGAGACTTCTGAAAAAAGTCTCTGAGAATGGGTAAACCAACTCAAAAAAAAAAAAAAAAAAAAAGACTGGGAAATAAAAAACACAGGAAAATTACTTTTTAAAATGCCCAGAGCTGTACCTCATTCTTTTACTTATCCTGTTTCACTGTGATGGTAAAATTTAAGAAAAACTCACAGAGGTTTGACTGGGTCTGTTATATAAATAGAAAGCACAGAAATTTCCAGAAAAAAGCCAGATTACATTCTTAAAAATCCATGCGGTCTGGATATCTTCCAAATGTAAGATGCTTTGTGAGCTACTGTGCCTGATTTGCAAGACATAAAAAATTACACTCCGTGAAAAGTGAACTTGATTTTGCAATACATGGAATATATGTAATTTGCCAGTTTCCTCTCACATTTTTTTAATGTGGTATTGCAAGTTCTGTAGTGTGCTTAGAGCATTCTGAGAAACATAAATTGTAGCAAAAATGAAATATAATATTTTTAAAAACCCCCACAATTTCATCTGAAGTGATAATGTTGAAATGTCATGCTGGAGTACAGCAATTAATGCACTTTTCAGTTATGTTGTTGGCTAGTGTATTCTGAACTAAGAAATTTTAAATTCTCATATATGGAAGCTTAACACTTTTGATGGCATTTTAGAGAAGTTGCTCACGTGGTGAAAATGTTTTTGTTTATCCATTTACAGAATATTCTGTATATAAATAATGATCGCCCTCATTTCACCAGCATGCTGCAACAAATGTTCATTTACAGGAAAACAGTATTTCCCAAAGCAGGGGGTCTAAGCCTAATGCTTTGCTAGCATCTGTGTTCTGGGTTGAAGGCCTGGGTTAATGAATATAGCTTTGGCTCATATTTGAGAAGAGCGTGTCTTCCTGGTGTAACACAAAGCTGTATTAGATATCTTCAGCTCTGGGCACACAACATGGAATAGGTCAACACTATGCAGGGAATCTGGCTCAGGTGCCAGAAGTCTTGTTTATTACAGATTTTCATTACTTGGTGTGCAGGTGTGACTAAACTGACTCTGGGTCTGTAGTTAGATTGTATGGCATTCAACTGGGAATGGGCTTACTATGCTCCACTGCTTGGTGCATATTGCACGTCTTCGAAGGAAAAGAGATCATACTTTGTGGACAGTGAAATTGTCTGGAGTGGTCAACACATGGGAGGTAGGAGTGCCACTGAGAAGGACTGTGACAGGCTGACAGAGATGATGGCAACATCATGAAGTTCAGCAAAGAAAAATGCAGTCTTGCATCTGGGATGGACTAACCCCATGTGACAGCAGAGTTGATGTTGACTGGCTAGAAAGCAGCTTTGCAGAGAAGGATGTTGGTGGTCCAGGTGGACAAGTTTATTGGCATGCCCTTGTAGTGATGAAGACTAATCATGTACTGGTCTATATTAATAGGTATGTAGCCAGCAGGTCAAGACAGTCTCCCTCCATTCTGTTCTTGCAACACTGCATCTGCAGTATTTTGTCTCGTGTTGGGATTCCCACTACAAGAGAAACACTGATGTATTAGAGAGAGGCCAGCAGGGTTGTTATGGGGGAGAAGCGTGTGGTGCATGAGAGGGTGGCTAGCAGAGCAGAGTAACTTTAGACTGGATGGAGAAGGATATAAAGGCATCTTCTTGCAATCCTCCACTATTTAAAGGGAGGGAGGGGTGCTGGAGCATGGAGCCAGACTCTTCACAGAGGGACACTGTCTCAGTTTGCAGGAAGGGAAATTCTGCTTAGATGTAAGGACAAAATTCATCACCATAAGAGTTATGCAGTGTTGGAGCAGGCTGGTTGGAGATGCAGTGGGACCTCCATCCTTGGAGATTTCAGAACTTGATATGACTCTGAGCACCTTGATATAACGGTGAAGGCAGCTCTGCTTTGGGCCAGAGGTGGGAAAAGATGACTTTAGGACATCCATTCCAACCTGAATTATTCCATTTGAATGCGGCTTCCCAAGGTAGAACAGAATTTTTGGGGGTATTACATAAGCAGCTGCTGAACATTTATCTGATGCTTGTTTTGTGCTTTACCCATTGTACTGGTTTGTTTAAGGTCCCAAAGACCTGGTAAGAGTCCAGGTACCAAGTGTGTCAGACCAGGCAGTAAATTAATCTACCTTTTCTTTTGAGTTTTAATCTTGGAACTGATCTGGAAGATTACCATTTACCTCTCTAGAAACAAGCAGTAATTGCAGCTTAAATCTCACAAATACATATAGACTTTGTAAAAGCTGGCAAAAATAACCATGTTTTCCTTTAAGCAGGACAGGCAACATAAATCTGGGTGTGGAAAAATATAAAGAAAAGGTTCATTTTTTTTTTTTTAACACTCCTGAGTATTTTTTGGTCTCATATCAGAGGCTTCCCTTTCCATATATAATTTTTTTTTATCTGAGATGGAGAATCTTTCCTTTTGCTGCTGTCTTCTTTTTAGCTGAAAGGTTTCCTTGTTTCTTCTGTTCTGTCAACACTCATTTTTTTCCCTACTAACTAGTCCTTTTGAATTGTAAAACTTGGCTCTGGCACTTTGTCCTGATTTTGAGAGTGTAATTTGTAAATTTGTCTGAGGCGATATTGAAGGGGTTTAAGGTGATAATGGTCTTTTACTTGTCACTAGAGGTTGCGTATTATTTAGTCTGCCATGTCAGCTGAAAATTTGGTTTATTTAATGTTTTTTTTCCCCCTGTTTCATTTCCCATATATTAGACTCTGCATGGCTGCATGATTTTTAGTACTAGTAAAGGGAAGAAGTAGGAACATGTAGATGACTGGGGAGGGATGTGGAGGAAAGAACAGCTTGCTTTATACCAATGATGTAGGCAGCCTCCACCAGAGGTAACGCTCCAGAAATTGTTTGATCTAGGATGTGATTACTGCTGCTATTCTCATGACAGAATGCTTTATGCAGCTGCTAATTCTTTTCTACAGAATTGCTGAGGATGGAAGGTACCTCTGGAGTCTAGCCAACCCGCGCTCCGTTCAAACCTAGGTTGACTATGTCAGGTTGTTCAGGGCCATATCCAGTTGATTGTGGAATATCTCCAAGGATGGGGACTTCACAACTACTTTGGGCAGCCTGTGTTTTACCACCCTCACAGTAAAAAAAAAATCAAACCCCCCAACCGCCAAGCAAAACAAAACAGCTCTTATATTTAAATGACATTTCTTGTGTTTTAATATATGCCTGTCGCCTCCTGTCCTGTCACTTGATACCACTGAGAAGAGTCTGGCACTATCTTCTTTACTCCCCCGTATCAGATATTTATATACTCTGATAAGAGCCCCTTGAGTCTTTTCTTCTCCAGGCTGAACAACCCCAGATCTCTCAGCCTCTCCTCCTACAACAGAAGCTCCACTCCCTTAATCATCTTTGTGCCAACTCATCTTTCTGCCAACCTGCTTTCTAGCCACTTAGCCCCCAGTCTGTATTGGTGCATGAGGTTATTCTTCCCCATGTGCTAGACTTTGCATTTCCCATTGTTGAGCTTTAGTAGGTTCCCGTCAGCATTTTTCTCCAGACTGTCCAGGTCCTTAATGGCAGCATGTCTGTCAGGTATATCAACCACTCCTCCTGATTTTTTGTCATCTGCAAACTTGCTGAAGGTGCACTTTGTCCCACCTTCCATGTTGTTAATGGGAAATGTTAGACAGTGTTGGTCCTGTATTGACCCTGGGGAACTCCGCTAGTGACTGGCTTCCAGCTGGACTTTGTGATGCTGATCACAACTCTTTGAGCCTGGCAGTTCAGCCAGTTTTCAATCTTTGATGGCCAATCTATTCATAGATGTGAAAGCATTACTTACTGTTTTCATTACATAAAAAAGGAAGTCTGCCAATACACAGCTTCACAAAGATCATTTGGCAAGTACCTCACTGGAATCCATTTACTGATATGAACATTATATATGTTTCAAGTGAATATATTGATGGGAATTTCTTCCGCCTTGCAGGTTTGTTGAGGAGTTGGGGATGTGCAATAGGTATGCTCTTTAGGTTTTGCATCCTTTTGTTATTTCTCTGATTCATCTCTAACATTAAGCACGCAGATGCTGAAATATTTGAGCTGTGAGACAACTGTCATCTAGTCAGAGAAAGATTATGTGATTTCAGAGAACATCTGCTCTCACAAAGGGTATATATAGACAAAGAATTATTGTACACACAGAGTAAATTCCTAACATATTCCTGTAGATTTAGTAAAAATACGTGGGTTTTTTTGTGAATGTGCAATAAGCAGTGTTAGCTGATAACTGCATCATAGCACCTGTGACATGAAGGTAGAGAAATATAGCTTTTCTTCCTTGAAGCTCTAAAGAGGTTCTGTAGCTGAAGATCCCAGATTAAACTTGTTTAGTATGTTCCTTTCCTTCGGTCATTGCTCAAAATTGTTATCTTCTGGATCATAGCAGTGGTTACTGTGGAAGCTGTAATGTCAGAAACATGGAATTATGCCTTTATGCGGAGTAGAGGTCAACATAAATTTAAAGGGGAAGATTTTCCTTAAAAAAACCCCCCTAAAAATAAAAAAATCCATGATACAAATACAACAAAATGAAATAAATATGCAAAGCAAAAAAGTTGCGGTTAAACATAAGTTTTAATGTCCACAGGTAAATGCTGGCTATTAAACTGTTAGATTTTGGTGTACAAAACTTCAATTATCAGTCTAGATTTATTATCATCATTATTCATGCTTATGTTGCTTTGATGTTGATTAAATTAATACTGGAGCACAGCACTAAGGGTTTAAAATGATGAAAGAGTAAGTGCTTTAGCTTTATTGAAATTATTAAATCTGAATTAAGCAGGTTCATCTTGTAAAATAAATATAACTCCCAAACTAGAATGAAATGAGCTGTTAAATCTTATGAAATAAATAGACAAAGTATATTCACTTCCTTATTGTATATGTTTTACAACTTTTAAAATTGTTGAATTTGGAAAAGTAAGGCTGATCCTGCTGCCAGTCATTCACAGCATGCCTATGCAGGCTATGTTGGAGAAAGAGCGTTGGGCCACTGTGGGTTGCCCAGAGACTCTTTGAAGAATACTCTTTGCAAACGGTGTGGGGGTATGTGTACCTCCCTGTCCCTATACGTGGGTGTATTTCAGAAACCATGTGAGTTGCTTCTCCATGTTGGATGATTAGCGTGAAGAATGAAGAGACTGGTACTTGTAACCCATTAAAATCTTCCCGGCAAGAGCACTAAAGTCTGGCATTGTTTTTAATAGACACTGCATGTAAAGTAGGGAGCTCTTTCTGCCTCCCAGTATCACAAGGTTACTCTGACACCAGGGAAAAGTGTGACCAGATGACCAAGCTTGTTTGCCTGGTTTCTTTATTTCGACAGTGTATACCAAGGCATAAAATCTGTCTAGTATTAGTGCATATGTACAGATCTCACTGTGTGAACTCATTCTTGGTCCCAGGTTAGGTACTAATAAAGTAGTATTAAGGCAGAGGGAGAAAGAGACCCTTACTGGTGAGGTCTATGGATCTTTGGCTCGTGTCAAACCTTATTGTCTTCTAGGCCACTGCAAAATGTATTTTCTGTCATGGGCTTGTCCTTCACTATCGTTCAAGATGCACAATTCTGTTCTATTCTGCTCCTAGGGATTTCCCTTTAGCTGCAATTGATTACTTTGAACTCTGCCCCGAGGGAGAAATTTACCAGATTGCCTCATCTCCTAGTGTTGCAGTCTGCTTCACTGCACACCTAAAATAAAAGAACTGAGAATGGAGAACTGCCTATATAAAGTGTCTGGATTTTCTTCATTATTGAGTCATATCACTTCCCTGATACTCTCCCTTAAATGGAGGTCAGTGGCTCTCTAGTGTCATCCTTGTCTTGAAAATTGTCCTTCATGCTCTTCCTCTCATCTTGCCAGTTAATATTTGACAATTGTTTTGACAAGCCTAAATGAACCATTTAGGTTTATAAGATGTATGACTTGGAAATAGATGGTAAGAAGCAAATATAGATCCAGAGTGTTGTTTTTGATCTCTAACATTCCTAGTATCACAAAAGATAGGAGCTTAAAACTTCTCTTATTCTTTAATGGCAGGTCCTCTTCTGTCAGTTTATTGTTACTAGTTAGGCTAAGTTTAGATGATGGTATTGTGCATTTTATATTTGTCTGCTTCTCTGGGGAAATTTTCTTTGGTATGCTTTTTCCAGTAACTGTTTAGGAAAATGGGAGTATGTGCTTAGCAGCTTTCGTTGTGAAAAGTGATCTCAAATTACTCCAGTGATAGTGAGTCTTCAGTTACTATACTCAATTTTCCTTCATAGCTTTGCAAATGATTTTACATCAATTTACATCAATGATTTGAAAATCATTGCATTAGGAATCATTCTAGGTCTTTATTAGCCTGGATTTATCATGAGAAGTATTTTATCTTCTTTTCTGCATGTGTCTTGTACAGCACAGAATGCATGGCAGATACTGAGTGGGACAGACAGAAAATGAAGTATTGTACTACACCAAAGTCTCTCTCTGTCACGGAGAAAAAAAATTGAGCCTTCATCAAAATATCACTATGTTTCTAGACACAGTCCTAGAATAAATTACTTTAGGTAACAAATAGAATTTATGTTTAAAATTAATTGAACATATCACATGGAGCTAATTTTGTCCACTTTTCAATGACTACAAGCAGTACCTTTGATATAAAAGTCAGTGTTCTGTGAAAACTAATTATTTCTTCTCTTTGCTTGTTGAATTGTAATAGCATGCACTCAGAAATACTGCAAAGTTTTAAAAACAGTTCAGTTCTTTGATTATTCCCTTGTGTGCATCTTGAAGTTTTTACTAGGATTTTTTGTTAAGCTAATTGGTCTTTTCTTAGGGAAAACTTCTTTTGTACTAAATTATAGTCTTATTTTAAACCATGCTGCTTTTTGTCTTCTGGTATTCTATATTTACAGTACCGGGGAAAAAAATTAATTGGTTCAATTTGACTCAGTGTGTTTAAAACATCTTTGAAACTACTTACAGTATTAAAATCAACATTAACACAGTACATTCAGAATCAAGTGTTATAGTACAATAGATCAAAATTACCTTGATTCCTTTGTAGGTTTGGTTCTTCTATTTTTCATACTTTAGTAGAATTCATAGAGGACAGATCTTGCTCTGCCATCTTAATTTTTGTCCATGATTTAAAGGATTGTTGTTTAAATTAATGCTTATATCCTTAGGACATTTCTGTATACAACAACTATTAGGTTCCTTGTAACTACAAACCCACTTATAATGTCTGTTGCCAGAGCTTTATATTTTTGTAGGGTCCAATGCAAGAGAGAGAAACCAATGTAAAAGTAAGCAGTACTCAAATATTTTAGAAATTATTTACTCTTTAAAAAGCTGTTCTAAGTGTGGAATTTATTAAGGGAGAATCAGTCATACAAAAAGTATTCAGAGAAGAATACATTATATCATCCTACAGATTATAACATATTACATTTTTGAAAAGAAATGAAAGTCTGGAAAAAGCTGTATTGTCAATTGCAAAAAAGAGACTGCAGGTGTTAACAGAAAAGCTTTACATTCATGACTTACAGTTACTCTAAAACTCTGTACTAAAATTGCTAGAAATAGTAACACCCTTGCTGGTAAAGTGTATTATTTCTTTAACATAGTTTAGGGGCTTCAGCTAAGTTTATGTGGTTGTTCTTTCTCAACATGCTCCCTGTACTTCCTCCACATGTTTTGTTCATAGAAGAAAGTTTTGGTCTCAAAAAATTCATGTGATCATGAATGTTGGTGGCCGGATAGCAGAGATGGAGACTCCTAGTCCATTGCTGTAGTAAACGACACATTATGAATTCACTACTTGCTAGAGAAAAATCAAAAAAGTGGAGAGGTTTTATGAATTCCTAGCTACAGGAAGGAATAGCTTCAATTGGAGTGTTCAGTTATTAGACAGCAAATAATTAAACCATGAAACATGAAGCTATAGGAAACAGAGTATCATCATTAGTTCTGTTTCGTATGGAAGCATTTGTCTGTATAATATATTGAAATAATTTGTTCATGAAGCACTTAAATATGAAATTGAAGAATATAAATTAGGAGAAGTGAACAGGAAAACTGGAGAGAAGGAAAATGATTCAAAATCATGCGCAAATGAACATATATGTAAGGATTACGTGTACTGTCAGAAAGTTTTATTTGTTTTTGAATTATTATTTATTTATAGCTTTCAGTATAAAAATACTTCAATGAAAATGGATCTCAGGTTATGGGGCCTGTTCTCCATATTGCATTCCAAGTTTTCTGTATTTAAATATTCTCAGCATTTCCTCTCAGCATATGTAATAACGATATGCTCCTGCTTTCAGTGGCATTGCATGTGCTGAACATCCCGAATGCTTAGTGTTGCACTGTAGTTTGGAGTACTTCAAAAGCATAAAATTTTGAGGTGAATCTGCTGATCATCCGTAGTTTCTTCACTTTGGTTTAGAGCACAGTATATTATCAGAGTGCTTAAATACCTTGCATACTTTTTGAAAACAAACTAACAACCCTCCCCAACCCCAAACTGCATGTATTCCCCAGCGAACAATGGACAACCTGTTCACAGGCCTGGGTTAAAAAAAGTCATATAACTGTGATAAGTCTTTAAAAGGAAGGTCCTTGTTTGTGGCACTTCAGCAATTCCTTTAGATATTAGAAGTATGTCTGAAACATTTCTGCATCCATAAGTAAGCACCTAGATGCATCTACCATTTTATCTACATTAGGGAGTTGTAAAAGAAAATTTATAGTGCTTTTTTTCTGAAGCTGTAAAAAATAGTGCAAGATATTTTTATATTGATTCACCATCCAATAGAAGATAGAGGAAAGTTGCTTTGACTTTTTTTCTCAGCAGTGAATTGAAACTAGAGAGAGAAATACGTGGACAGAGGGATTAGAGCTTCCGCACCTTGAAAGAACGTTATGGGTTTTCTTTGTGACTATGTGGACAGGTTCCATGTCTTGCTGCTTTTAACAAGAAGAGTGGCCTTTTAGAAATAACTGTAGGGGTGTGCTTGGTAAAAGTCATATGATCTCAACCAAGGTAAATGACTGTGGAAGTTCCCTGAGTCACGGATACTCTAGGAAGACATGACCTTCCTGTGTTGAGCTTTAGGCTGATACACAGAGCCATGTCCATGTAGAGAAGTTGTTGGTGGCTTGTTTGCTGGAGCTGAGGGTGTAGAATAATTGTGTCGAGGACAGCCTGGGTGTGGGTGCTAGGAAAGGCAGCGGCTTGCTGTGAAGTTACATGAATTGGAGTGGGGTTGTAGGGCCTGTGCCAGGGAACTGTTGGGCTCCTTAGGCTGTGAGAAGATAGGGATGAGAAAGAGCGAAGCATCAGTACTAGAACTGAAGGAGAATCTACTTTTCAGCTGTGCTGCATGGGTCAGTCGCAAATACTGTTTGTTTTTTTTTCTCCCTCCGCTGAGTCCCAGCCAGCCAGCTGGGACTCCAGTCCCAGCTGCATTTTAATGGTTAGGATCTACACATGCAACTCTGCTTCTGCAATGAACGGCAGGGAAGGAAGAGGGGCTCGTAAATTCAGCCCAGTGCTCTGTCTCCCAGCTGGCGGCTAAGAGGATATGGGTTACTGAACTATCAACAGCCAAACAGCAGAGAAATATTCCTGCACTGTTAACACTAGGTTGAATTATTGACAGTGGCTTAGAAGGCAGACTTACATGTAAAACTGTCAGAACTGTCACTGAAGACAGTCTTTGTTCATTGGAAATCCTTCATTCAAATATTGACTCAATCTTTTCCTATTTACTTGATAAAGTCTAATTAGATCACAGCATGCAATGATACAGCTGTAGTGTGCTCTGTTCTTTGTTTGTACATTGTTTAAACCTCAGTTAAGTAGCAAATTAAGAAAAAAGGAAAAAATTCTTTACATTTGGGAAGATACTTTACCAGAAGAACAAAGATAAACAATTTACCTGTTTCTTTTGGATAAGGAAGCTTTTCTCTACCTCTTTCAAATTTTGAGTTTTTAGGAGCCTGTGGAGTTAAGTAAACAAAATGTAGTTAAGGATTGTGATGCTAATCTTGTAAGAGCAGGCTGTGGAATTGTCCCCAAAGTGATATAAAAGCGATCAGTTGATGATAAAACATTTTGAAATAATGAGGATTTTGAGTGTAATCATGTAATCAGGAATTCTAAGAGTTGGTGGCTGTTAGAGCAAAGTGCCAGCAATGTATTATAGAATGAACTAATTCAACAGGACAAATAAAGCTGAAGATTCATAATGGGATTATTATTGTAGTCTATTGTCTAATATTTATGAAGATAATTCAGTACTCAAGCTCTTCAAAGTGCATTAGAACTTCTAAAATAGCTGCAATGTAAACAATCTGCTTAAAAATCTTGAATTTTCCGATATTATGGAAAGGGCAAGGTAGCATTATTTACTTAGTATGCATAGCTACTGCATTTCAGGCTGTGAAAGCATTGTGTTTTATGTCTACGGTATTACAGAAATCACCACAATTTTCGGATCATGAGTTGTTACATTAAGTCTTACAAGCTATTGTCATGAGTTTTAGAAAATATTTTGTGCTAGATTCTTGGATTCTTCTTCAACTGCTTTTACTGGTTATCAGCTTGAAGGACAAAAAAATGTGTCTGACTGTCCCTTTTGTGTGAAACTAAGTGGTGCTGAGAAAGGGTTTTTCTCGATCATTAGTGTTGGTAGAAATTTAATAGAGCAGTGCTTCACCCACACTGCTCCACAGATCCTTAGGTGCCATCTTCTTCCTTTAGCATCATAGTTAGTAATGCTGAGAAGAGTTTTAAGGTTATTCCAAGGCTTGAAAGAACAAATATGTAAAGGAGTAAAGACTCCCCAGAAATCCTTGTAGAAAGAAATAAACCTAATTTTTAAAAATGATTTTGAAAATCATATTGCAGAAAAATTGAAGTTGAAACAGACCTCCTAAGGTCATCTATTCTCACCTCTGATCCAAAGCAGAGCTTCCTTCACAGTTAGCTGGAGTTGCACAGGACTGTGTCAGGTTCTGAAAAATCTGTCCTTTTTCTGGTGCAGCTGAATATACGGTTAACCTTCAATGCTGTAAGTGTACATTCTTGATAAAGAATACTTTATTTTCTAGCCACCTTGCCAAATCCACTCCGAGGGGGATAGTCTCTGATTTTACTGATTCATACACATGCCACGAATCATACAGCTGATATGGCTCTAAGAGTCACCTAAGAAAGATGTCATTGTGGAGACGAGTGAAGAAGTGTTTAGGAAATAAGAATGCGTGGACTCCAATTAGGCAGAGAAGTGTTCAGAAATGCACAATGGTTTGTGGGTATGGGGGGGAACTCTCCATGAGGAAACATACCTAAAATGATGGTGGTTTTATTGAAGTGAATGGAACAGCATCACAGGGATAACTTTTACAATGAAATAATGTATTTTTAATAAACTTTGCCATATTATCCCATTCTTTAGAAAGCAGTGGCTGTTAAGATGCCTATTAAATGACAGTATCATTTAAAAATTGAATTCTAGGAGAACATCTAAAACATACAAGATTAATTTGTATCAGTGAAAATAATACAGCTAAAATCAAATATGATGACAAGGTGAATGTAAATTACAGACATGTTTTAGATACAATATATCGGATATGTATTTTAAACAAATCATTAGTTATATGTAGATGGATACTTCTCATTTGAAGCTTGTAACATGCAAATGTTTTATACTCACTGCATCTTCATTTTAAATTGAGCACATAACTGTTTCCTGGTTTTCTGCTTCTTAATGAAACACTTTTAGAGCCATTAGCATAGCATTGACTTGGCATAACTACATCTTGTCAATATTTAGGCATTAAAAATTGTTTTCCAGAACGTACTGTGCAATGTCGTAGGTTTTCAAAGTGCATTACATGCATCTAAATCTATAATCTTTTTCTTTTCCATGTGTTCTGCAGAAATAACAGGGATGGCAAATCTGAACTTATTTGCTGGAAGTTTTAAATTTTAAATCTGGTGCAAGATCTGCTAATCCTATTTAAATCTGTGATAAGAGAAAAAAAGAGTAAAATAATAAATTCACATATTTTTCATAACAGAAAAAGGTTAACACTCACACTCTCAGCACACCAGAATTTTTGTTTCCCTTTTCTAGCCCCTTATATAAGTCACCAATTATTTACTCAGCGTCACTGTTATGCATTTTTTTTTGAGGTTGTTCCCCCCCTTTCTTTTTCCCTTTATTTATATTTGGGGTCCTCTTTCTTCCTTTTAGATACTCTACAGTCATCAGATGCTTGATAAGTGTGCCTTGTTATTCTTCTCTTAAGCTAGTCGTGAGTTTATCATCCCTGGATGACAAATGCCACAGCTGCTCTTGGGGAAAACGTCTTATCTGACACTACTTGAAAGACAGAAATGGAAAAGAGCAATGTTTCAGGACACAGCTGCTGCTTCTACTAATTCAGGGTAGTTCTGTACCTAGGGTGTTTTTTTGTTTTTGTTTTTCTTTTTTAAATCTGCTGCTCAATGTTGTTGCTCTTGCTGCCTTTGCCGCTGCCACCACCAGCAAGCAAAACTCTGGTCATCTCTGCTGTTCCTGAGTTGGATCACACGTGGGTCTGTTAGGTGGGATCTGCGTTTGTTACAGAGCACAACTCACTGCATGGCCATGTCCTTAAGGGACCCCACGCCTTTTTAACAGTTGCTTTTAATACTGTAAGCAACCGACACTTTCTGCTTAAGTCCAAAGCCCATCAAACAATTACCCGTTTAAGAGTGTAGAAAGCCACTGTTTCCTTCCAAGTGGTGTGTTTTTCCTCTCTTTCTTGTGGGTAGCCTTCATTTTATTAAGGATAAAATATGTCTATGTATTTATTGAAGCAAACTTGCATTTAAGCAAATACTTTAAATCTTACATGAAGATGAAAGTCTCACTAAGAATCCTCACATTACTTAAACATACTACCCAGTAAACAGGATATGCCTATATGAGAAAGGACTCTAGGGAGAAATTGGGAAGGGAAAGGTGATGTACCAGAATGTGACAGGAGACAGTCTCAACATGTCTGAACAGCTTTAAGACTGAAGATGTTTTGCTTCTTTCTGGCTGCAAGAGTATGTCTTAAAGGATCCATTTTTTCCCATTGACATTCATGGGAACTTTATCCCAAAACTGGTTATACCATGGTCTGTCTTTGGCGTGCATAGGTTTGGTAGAAATTTTTCTCTGCCCATTGCTGAGTACAAAAAGCAGAAGAAACCACAAGCTATTTTAAAAATCTGTTAAATGCGAAATATGACTTAAACCTATAAACTTTATGGTGGTCGGTTGATATATTTATGTGAGTTCTGCAGTTGTACTGAGATCTATATATGAATTTTGGTCATATCAGTTTTAAATAGGTATTTTGGGTTTATGTTTATAATGTTAATTTTATACAGACAGCTGATACTAAGCAAAGGAAATTGCAAACTTTGAACTGACAGATGAGTTTAGGAAAAAGAGGGCATTGTGTGAGTCCCAAAGCAAAGGACAACTGTTTATTTTGTTGGAAGGATTTAATAGGGTTTTTCAAAGACAAACCTCATAGTTAAAAAAAGTAAAATAAACTTGACCCCACCAAATAAACTATGCAATATAGTATATAACTCCTTTATTTGGACTATGTAGTTAACTTTTATTCACAGTCTGTAGGTTAAGTTGAACAAAACTCTCTATTTCTTTTAAGATTATTTTAGTTGGTCATGATTTTATTATATTTTTAAATGTCTGAAATCAAATAAAGCAATTTAAGTATTAAAAAATTGTTTTTCTTTGGATGGGGAGGGGGACAAGAGAAAAGCTTTGGACAGTGTTTCAAGTGATTTGTTCTTCCCTTGAAGCAGTATGTCATTTTTATGATAAAACTACTTGTACCTGTAAATGATAACATAATTCCATTTTCCAAATGTAATAGTAAAGAAATCCCGTTAGCAATACAATGTTATAATAGCATTTATGTTTACAGCAAAGTTCTCTAAGCCCTTTAGCAATTCCCCAAATTTAAATATTTTTTAAGGAGTGGTATGCATAATGATGTATCACCCGTTTTCTGGTGATAGGAAGCAATCGATTTGCAGTGATTGATCATGGGAAAGTATCTTTGGTTAACTTGTAAGGTCTGCTTAATCTGGGGCCTAGCTAAAACCTTTCCCAGAGGCAGGTACCTTTGAAAAAGACACTTTGCAAGGAGAAGCTGGCCTAAGTTTCAGTTTTGGGAACCATGGGGGTGGAGTTAAGGATATATAGTAGGAGATCTGGGAAGTGAGAAAATGCACCTTTTCCTGGGGCAACTGCAGATAAGTACAAAATCAATCATGAATGCTACTGTGACCACTGCCAAAGTGCTGTTGAACTCTGCTACTGCTAGAAATGATAACCGGGAAGGTTTGTTGGCACTTTCCCTCTGAGCCCCCCAGCGGAATGTAATTCATGGCATTAAGGATGAGTGCCTAGCTAAAGTCAAAGACTGCTTCAAGTTTTAAGTGTATAATGCTATAATGAGAACAGATACCACAAATCCTCTTGAATACAACATTCAAGTTTCCAAAATCCAGACGAGAGCTATTGAGAGTTGAGTACCACTAAAAATAATGCTGGGCCATCGCTTACGAAAAACCTTATTGATGAGGGCCTAACTAATAATTATGCTGTCTTCAGAGATTTCAGTTAGTAGCTATTGTGTTTGTAAGAATACCACCTGGAATGTAAAGATTGTTTTCAATTTATAAAGGTAGTTGTAACTTGTGAAAATATTAATTTGGAATGTAGTCAACAGCAGAGACCCAAATAAAGAACAAAAGTTGTATTCAGATAATATAAAATGATGTGAGAGTCATTTCTCTATTAATTGTGTTAGCTGATCCCGTATTTCTATATTTCTTTCAAAAGTAATTCTTATAAAAAATAATTCATATGAAAGGAAATTAAAAATCCCCACATTTGTCTGAAATGTAGGTTTCTCTGGAACTGAAGTGTAGTAGTACTTGGGAGGTATTCTTGGCTTGTTTAGCTTTTATATATTGTTGGATCATAATGATCATAAGTTATCGTTAAAGTGTATTAAAAAGACACTCTAAAGCCTAAAAATTAGATTTCATCTATAGCAGCTTTTGTGCTATACTGAAGTTGGAAACATTTTTCCTTAAGGCTTTGCTCATGTCAGTGGAAACAAATTTCTTTAAATTAAAAGGAGCAGACAGGGTGAGAATTAAGAAGTCCAGGAAAGGAAATGAAGATCCTTCATTTCACAGAACTGAAGCCAAAGAATATATATTAATGAGAGGTTTGTGGGGGTCAATTAATTTCATTAAACCAACTTAAAATGATTAGTGAGATATTTTTAAAAACTGTTGTAGAGACTTTAAAAGCCAGCATCAGAATGGGGTAGATCATAGAATACCAGCATAGCATGAATGTGTAGTACCTCTTTTCCCGAAGGGAATCTTCAGACAGTTACTCATCAGTAAATATAATTTAAATTCTTCTCAAATACTGCTAAAGTACTAGGGCAGTGATTTTTAAGAATGTAAAAATTTATGCTAATGTGTTAATAATGGGGGTTAAACAAAAGGATATTGTTCCTACTTACTGCGCCTGGCATTAAAATACTGACATTTACCTGCAATTAATGTTATGAAATTATTTATGTCCTGCCTCATATTCAGGAGTAGAACTGCAGCAGCAATGTTAGTTTCTTGTTTATGGTAAAGATCAATATTTGAATGCTGTACTTTGTGATTTGATTTAATTTAATTTTTAAAGGTAGAAAATGGAAAAGATTTCCCTGGCTTATCCTGGCCTTAGTAATATATTAAAATAGCTCTAACAATACTCCCAGAGAGACACTGTAGAAATGTAGATTAGATGTGCGTGATACAAATTAGAAATGCAAATTGCTAAAATAGACAGAAAATACTGCTATTGGTTTATTGCCAAATCTGAAAGATTGTGATTAGTTGTGGAATAATCTGATAAAACTCTAAAGCTCAGATTTCCACCTATTCTCCTTTTCCTCAGGTATTTTTCTTTCACTATTTTCTTCTCCAGAAGTACTCTCATTTGCCTTCTGGCAGGATGGGGAAGAAGTCAGTTCAAGAGCTGCCTCTTGTAGTTGTCCTGGTTTCAGCTGGGATCGAGTTAATTGTCTTC